>CAUYTI010029107.1:0-23116 GCA_963575145.1 Galago senegalensis | reverse complement strand
GGGCTTAGGCCATTCTCTTGCTTCAGCCTCCCGAGTAGCTGGGACTACAGGCTCCCACCACAATGCCTGGCTATTTTTTTTCTTTTGCAGTTTGACTGGGCCTGGGTGTGAACAGTGTATGGGGCCAGCGCCCTACCCACTAAGCCGCAGGTGCCACACGAGGTAAAAATTTAAGTGTGGTTTTACAAATGACTAGATAGATGCTCAGTATTTTTTTGTTTGTTTGTTTTGCAGAATCTGTCTTCTGCTTTTGAATGACATTTTAATGAATGTGGCATATATAAATGACTGTATGTGTATGTACATAGGCCTGTCTGTTTCTGGACTTTCATATTTTCATACATCAAGTTGGGGTTATTGTCTACTTATTACTTTATTAATTAAAAAACCATTTAGCCTTCCAAGTAGCCATTTCTAATTGAAATAATCCAGTGAAAACAGTTTCTGACTACCACCATTTGAAAATATCCCTGCAACTTAGAATGTTTAGAGTTGAGGAAATGACTAAGCATAAGTTAGTTCCTGTGTAATTTTTTTACATATGACTGACAGAGTAATATCAGTTTAAAAGTATTACCTGCTATTTGCTCCTGACTGGCATAATCTAAGTTATAGATATTTCAGAGGGCGCATTCACAACAATGATGAGAAGTCTTTTTTGCATATTTAGTTCTGTTTAAAAATCCTCTTCTTAATGTACAGGAACTGTAGGAAAGTTCCCTTTTAGTAGGGCCCTGCCATTTTAGGAAACTGTGCAGGTGGTTGTTTGACATAGTGTGTACTGTAGCCACATATTCTTCTTTAATTCCCAAACTAAGACTTTTTAAATATCATTTTTATATACCTATAAAAATATATCTGATTGCATATGTAAGACAGGCTTATATAAGCCATCAGAATATTACAGAAATATACAAGATTTTCCAAGTAAAAATTTTTAGTGATTCTGCCTTCTAGATATAACTGTCATAAATAGTTGGGATATATTGTCCCAAATATTCTTTGCTATAATCTAACAGCGTTTCTTGTTATTGGTTATTATTTTATTATTGTTATGGTCATTTTTATATGTGTTTTCCTTTTACAAAAGCAGTGCCATATTATAGATCATTTTCCAATCTAATTTTTTTTCTTTAAAATACCTCTTGTACTTTTTATTTTTTGAAACAGAGTCTCCTTCTTGCCCCAGTAGAGTGCCACACTGTCATAACTCACAGCAACCTCAAACGCCTGGGCTCAAGCAATCCTCTTGCTTCAACCTCCCGAGTGCTGGGACTATAAGCACCCACCACGACACCCAGATTTTTTTTTAGAGGTGGGGTCTCACTCTTGTTCAGGCTGGTCTCAAACTCCTGAGCTCAAGCTATCCGCCCGCCTTGGCCTCCCAGAGTGCTAGGATTACAGGTGTGAGCCATCGCACCTGGCCCTCTTGTACATTTTTTACATGCTGGATAAAGGAGCATGTATCTTCTTTTTCTTTTCTTTTTCTTTCTGCTTTCAATTTCAGCTAGCTTTCACTCATCTTAGTATGAAGGGTTTTTGGTTTTTTTTAAATTTTATTTTTCTTTCTTCCTTTAGCAATTCTCTTGCTCTTTGCCTCCCAAGTAGCTGGGATTACAGGCTGGCCACAACGCCCAGCTTTCTTTCTTTTTTTTTTTTTTTTTTGTAGAGACGTGGTCTCACTCTGGCTCATCCTGGTCTTCTTATGCTGGTCTCTAACCTCTGAGCTCAGGCGATCCACCCCCCTCACCCTCCCACAGTGCTGGGACACCACGACTGGCCTCTTTTCTTTTTAATGTGCTGTTTCAGTGTCTTTTGTTATATTAACTTAGTGCCTTTTGGTGGTCATTTGAGTTGTTTCCCTTTTCTCCCCCCTCACTACAAACATTTCTGCAATCCTCATGCATGGTGTGTTCTAGCACTTGCATGTAAGATAAATTTCTAGAAATATTTGGATCAAAGAATATAGACATTTGAAAGTCTATCAAATGTTGCTAGTTTGCCTGCTAAAAACTTATACCAGTTTATACTGCAGTAACATTGGATTTCAGAATATGATTTCCTATGCTATTATCTTTACTGGTTATTAAAGAAATTTTGTCAATCTTGCTTTCTGTTTTAATAATTGAGAATCTTTTTGTGTTTCTTGGTCATTCAAATTTCTTCTGTGACTTTCTTGATTATCCCTTTAATATAGTTTTTATGTGTATTTCAAGTACAAGGCATGTTTTATTGTTGAAATTTCTCATTTTCCTAGTAGTTTTAAAGGTTAGTGCTGGTCTCTCCCCTTCCTGTTTTAGGATACCATGGCCAAGCGGAATACAGTGATAGGAACACCATTTTGGATGGCTCCAGAAGTGATTCAGGAAATTGGGTACAACTGTGTAGCAGACATCTGGTCTCTGGGAATAACTGCCATAGAAATGGCTGAAGGGAAACCCCCATATGCTGATATCCACCCAATGAGGGTAAGGACATGGATAGAAAGCCATTGGAATGTTTAGTTACTGATCATCATTAGAAAGTTAGTTCTTTGGCTTACTTGCTTAGATTTCAGTAATAAATGAATGAATTGTAGGTAAGTGGTATCACTGTAGATGATACGTCTGTGCTGACTCTTGTTGTAGTCACTAGTTAATATAAGTCTGATCTAACCCTCTGTGGTCAAGGGATATATAGTGATAGCCCTCTGGCAGGATGTAGGCCATAGAAATGTTTGACTTGTGCAACACACACACATACTTTTAGTAGTTGAGGCATCGTGTGGTTTTTTTTTTTTTTTGAGATAGTCTCACTTTGTTGCCTTCAATAGAGTGCGGTGGTGTCACAGCTCACAGCAACCTCAAACTCTTGGGCTTAAGCAGTTCTCTTGCCTCAGCCTCCCAAGTACCTGGGACTACAGGTGCCCACCACAATGCCTGGCTATTTTTTTTTTTTTTTGGTTGTTGTTGCAGTTGTCATTGTTGTTTTAGCTGGCCTAGATTGGGTTCGAATCACCAGCCTGGTGTATGTGGTCCTCACCCTACCCACTGAGCTACAGTGACCACCCTTAGGCATCATGTTTTAACATGACAATAGCTGGAGCTGAGTAGCAGTTGTCTCTTATGTAGGGCCTGAGCTTTCCACTTTGTCCATGATTCCCCATTGTGTCATTGTCACTTGCCACTTATTACAGTGTTTTCTCTAATATTTTCCTTAGAATAGTCTTAAAAGGAAAGCAAACTATTGTTTTTGAACTCAAGTTACTAAAAGCCAACTGGTTTGTTGGTTTTCTTTTTCCTGCCTAGTTGCTGTAGGTTTTTGATTTTTTTTTTTAAGACAGGGTCTCATTTTCTTGCCCTTGATAGAGTACCATGGGGTCATAGCTCATGGCAACCTCAAACTCTTGGGCTTGGGTGATCCTTTGTCTCAGCCTCTAAAGTAGCTGGGACTACAGGTGCCCGCAACACCTGGTTATTTTTAGAGACAGTCTTGTTCTTTCCCAGGCTGGTCTTGAACTCCTGAGCTCAGACAGTCCGCCTGCCTCAGCCTCCCAGGGTGTAGGATTATAGGCATGAGCCACCATGCCCACCCATCCTGTAGGTATCTGAATCTGTAGGTTCTGGTTTGTGGATCCCCAGACTCTTCATCTGGAGGCTCTGTGCTCTCCAATCTCCATCAGCTTCTAGATGTGTTAAGGGCCCACGGTCTGCATCTCCAGTGAAACTTCCTCAGTATTGACACCATAAGGGGTGCTCAGGCTTTACCTGCCCATGGAGGCCCTCATCACAGCACTGCTATAAGACCACCCACCTTGCCTTCCTCAGGGGCCCCACAGTCCTCTCCATCCCTCCTAACCCTAGCTCCTCCTCTTCTCTGATTAATTAGTTCTCCTAGTAAAAGACTTAATAGTTTTTTGAAAGTATTCATGTGCTCCCCCTCTTTTTGGAGGGGAGAGAGTAGAGATTTACTGGTTATATGCGTAGATATAAAGGATATAATTTAAGCTGCTTATTGTAAAGAGTTGTATTGTAGAGGGACCCACTTCAACTCTCTTTGGAAGTGCTCTAAACTTTCTCATTGTAAGTACTCCAAACTTTCTCTGTTCTTCCTAAATAAAATCTGTTACCCTGAAAAAAGAAAAAAAAATTTTTTTTTTACAAAAACTGTTTCTTTTTATTAGAAATGCTGTAAGTAATAGTCTTATTTTTTTGAAATAAAAAAATTTAACTATAATTTTTTTTTGTTGTTGTTGTTGATTTGGCTTGGCTTTGGAGGTTAATGACTCTGATGATTTGGGGCGATTTCTGATTGATGACCTCATCACTGCTGACACCTGGGAGTAGTTGTGAAATTTTTTATACTTTTTTAATATTCAAAACAATTTTTTTTTATTTTATAGAGATGGGGGTCTTCCTATGTTGCCCAGGCTGGTCTCAAACTCCTGGTCTCAAGCAGTCCTCCTACCTCAATCTCCCAAGGTGCTGGGATTATAGACATGAGGCACTGTGCACAGTCTGGTTGTGATTATTTTTTCTTGGCTTTTTTTTTTTTGTGGTAAGAGTTCTTCTCTGTGCCCTGAGCAGAGTGCAGTGGCATCATTGCCCACTGCAACCTCAGACTCCAGCTGTGGGCATCCTGCTGCCTCAGCCTTCTAAAACTGCTGGGATTACAGGTGCTCACTGGTTTTTTTTCTTTTTTTCATGAGTTGGGGTCTTACTCTTGTCTGAGTGAGGTAAGAGTGAGACAAGAGTGACACCCCACTCGGGCTGTGGGCATCCTGCTGCCTTAACCTCCCGAAACTGCTGCGATTACAGGTGCCTAGCTGATTTTTTTCTTTTTTTCATGAGTTGGGGTTTCACTCTTGCTCAGACAAGTCTCAAACTCCTGAGCTCAAGCAATCCTCCCGCTCAGCCTCCCATAGTGTCTGGTTGTGACTATTTTTTCTTTTTTTGCAGTTTTTGGCCGGGGCTGGGTTTGAACCCGCCACCTCCGGCATCTGGGGCCAGTGCCCTACTCCTTGAGTCACAAGCGCCGCCCCCTGGTTGTGACTTTTAAAGAGGAGGAAACTTGACAACGACAGGGGTGAGATTGTCTTCAGGATATGGACACTCTCAGACCTTTCCACTTTGAAAGGCAGCCTACTGTAGTTAGCAAAAAAAGAAGAAAGCTGAATTGACGTGAGCTTTAGGGGCAAAGACCCCATATGAGAGAGGGAAAGAGGGAGAGAGGCGTATCAGGTTCTCTAATTGTCATGCTTCCTACTTGGAAATGCTCAGACTTTTGTTGGGATTTGGAGAAGTGAAAAATCATTTTACCGAGCTTCAAATGTAATTCCAGATGTAAATTTTTTTTTATTGGAGCTTCACTTTTATTTTACCCAATCTTTTTTTGTTTGTTCCTTCATTTATTTTAACTAGGCAATATTCATGATTCCTACAAACCCTCCTCCCACATTCCGAAAGCCAGAGCTGTGGTCAGATAACTTCACGGATTTTGTGAGGCAGTGTCTTGTGAAGAGCCCTGACCAGAGAGCCACAGCCACTCAGCTCCTGCAGGTATGAATCACCCTGTGATGCTGCCTCTCTCCATTTCATTCACTGGCTGACCGGAAAATGCTGTTATGCCACCTACCTGGAGG
This sequence comes from Galago senegalensis, assembly GCA_963575145.1. Classification (NCBI taxonomy): domain Eukaryota; kingdom Metazoa; phylum Chordata; class Mammalia; order Primates; family Galagidae; genus Galago; species Galago senegalensis. The sequence goes on along the minus strand of CAUYTI010029107.1, from coordinate 17,496 downwards.
TAGCAGGAAAGAAATATAACACATTCTCTGTCTCTGAGGCACTTTGGATGTATTTGAATAGAAAAGAATGTTAAATCATCGGACAAGACAGCAGTGCAAGAATTTACAGGGCTGTATGGGATTAGAGAAAGGGAATTGATGTTTAGTGAGCACTTGCTGTGTGCCACATGCTTTGCACATGTTATGCCATGTAATTATCACATAGATCTTGTGAAGCCTGGGTATTAATTACAGTCATATGGTCAAGAAAATGGAGGTTAGGGAGGTTAACTCATTTGGGGTCACTCAGCTGGCATACAGCAGAACCAATATTAGAATCTGGGTCTTTCTGATTGCAAAGCAGGTGTGCCATCAAGTCTGTCGAGTTCTGCCAAGAATTGAGATCACTGGTGAGTACTGTTGTAGCTCAGGATAGCAGGAGGCCACTTTGGAGAGGCTAGGAGTGCTTTCCTGGAGGAGGTAGCTTCTATGCCTGGGTCTTGAAGGATGGGCAAGCTTTGCCAGGCAGTATGCTTAGTGTTTAGGAGTTTGGATTCTGAAGTCAGACTGGCCAGGTTTGAATCATGGCTCCCTATTTACCAGCTTTGTGACTTTGGACAAGTAACTTAACCTGTCTGTTTTTCTAATTTTCTTAAAGTAAGGATAAAGTACCTGCATCATATGGTGTAGTGATTAAGTGATATAACATGCAACTTGGAGCAATGCTTTATGTGTATTGTATATAGTATGCTAAGGACTTAATAAGTACCTTAGCCAGTGGTTTTCAACCATGTTAGACCCAGTGCTTCCTTTTTATAACATATATATACACACACTTTTTATATATATACATACACACACACACACACACACACACACACGTTAAAACGCTCATTAGTTTTCTGGAATGGAAATGCCATAGGACACTGAACAGAATAAGTGAGATGAATTATTCAGTGATTTCTTTTTTTCTCTCTCTTTTTAGAAATAGGGTCTCATTCTGTCACCCTGGCTAGAGTGCAGTGGTGTCATCATAGCTCACTGCAACCTCAAACTTGAAGGCTAAAGCCATCCTCCTGCCTCAGCCTTCCCAGTGGCTGAAACTACAAGTACATGCCACGATATGGGCCTAAGTTTTTTTCTTTTTAGTAGAGCTGGGGCCTTGGTCTTGATTTTGCTCAGGCTGGTTTGGAACTCTTGAGTTCAAGTGATCCTCCTGCTTCAGTTTCCCAGAGTACCAGGATTATAGGCATGAGCCACCATGCCCAGCCTGTTCAATCATTTCTAAACAGTGTCTTTATTACATTAAACTATTCCTCCAAAATCACTTCCCCAAACACTGGCCCTTTTGTGTAGCTTTTGAAAAAAAATTTTGAAATTACCTCTTAGAGTGCACATACAGTCTGAGACATTTGAAATCTGTGCAGAACATGCCGTAGTTCATTGCTTTGCAGGACAGTTGCACATTTTGCAGGATTGCTAGAGTCACTGCCTCCTATCCCATGCCATTTGTCTCTCTAGATGTTGTGACAACTGCAACGCACTCTCAACACGTTTACAGAACTTTGTCTAGAGCTATGTTTTCAACTTTTTTTTATCTCGGGGTGCACTTGAACCTATAGTTAAACTTCTGTGGCACACTTAAATTATGTTGATCAGAAAAGGGTAAAAAATTTTCAAAATAATTTAATTAATGATCTTTAAAAATTTTCATAGCAGCCAGGCACGGTGGCTCACTCCTGCAATCCCAGTACTGTGGGAGGCTGAGGAGGGAGAATTGCTTGAGCTCAAGAGTTTGAAACTTTCTTGACTGACAGTGAGACCTTGACTCATTAAAAATAAAAAACCCAACTGGGCGCCACAGCAAGCACCTATAATTCCAGTGGCTTCTGGAGGCTGAGTTGTTGACATTCCCACAGCCTTAGTCTGAGGTTGCAGTGAACTATGATACCATTGCACTCTGCTCAGGGCATAGGGTGGGACTCTGAATAAAACAACAACAACAGCAACAAAGCAAAGAAATAAAAAAACAAAAAATAAGCAAAGAAATTTTTTAAAAAGTAAAAAAAAAGAAAAAGTAAAAATTTTTAGGGCATACCTAAGATCCTCACATCAGTTGAAAAAAACTGGTCTAGAGGGTGATACACCCTATTGCTGTTTTTTAGATTTGATAGAGAAATGGCATAGGCATTCCAGCCAAGCTAAAAAGTGGGCAAAGCTCGAATGTGTATCTGCTCAGAGTTGTAAAGTGAGTGGGTTAGCTATTGTCTGAAGCATGAAGAGAAAGATTAGATTTACTGATTGATTCCACATATGTTATCAAGTATCCTCTATGTGTCAGGCACTGTCGCCATATAAACTGTCTCCAGTGTTTTCCACCTTCTTTTTTAAGCACCCGTTTGTCAAGAGTGCCAAAGGAGTGTCAATACTGCGAGACTTAATTAATGAAGCCATGGATGTGAAATTGAAACGCCAGGAAGCCCAGCAGCGGGAAGTGGACCAGGACGATGAAGAAAACTCAGTGAGTGGCAGGCACTGCCATGGGCCTCAGGCATTGATGTTTGTTATGACATGATTGCCAGGCTAAGTAAGATGAGTAGGAGACGATGGATGAGCGTGGAGTTGGGAGTCTGAAGTAGCTGTGACCTAACCTGGAGCAAGGCATGCCAGAGGCTTGCTGGGTCTTTGCTCACTCTTCTCCCAGTGCTTCCTAAAACACTTAAATTCCACTCTTTTACCACATTATCTTTTATTCGGTTTTAACATTTTATTTTGGAGAGAGAATGCTCAGGTCTGAGACGCAGTTTCTTCATGCCCTTTTGGGGAATCTGGGAGCCATACTCCACATGTAGCTTTTATACTTACAGACGCCCTCACAACCCTGCCCTTCCCAGGGTGTTCACATCAGCTTCTTAGATCTATATTGCAAAACTTTAGTAGAGAAAGAAATCTTAGCCCCAACTTGAGGTTTTGTTGTTTTACAGGAGGAGGATGAATTAGATTCTGGCACGATGGTTCGAGCAGTGGGTGATGAGATGGGCACCGTCCGAGTAGCCAGCACCATGAGTGATGGAGCCAATACTATGATTGAGCATGATGACACGTTGCCATCACAGCTGGGCACCATGGTGATCAATGCAGATGATGAGGAAGAGGAAGGGACTATGAAAAGTAAGGCTTTTATTTAATCTACTAACTTCTCAGACAATACATGTACATTTCAGAGAGGACAGGTTCTCAGGGTCCATGTAGACTTGGTCTTGAGTCCCTGCTTCTGTTGCTACAACCAGAGAAGTAAAAGCATTGGAGCCTTGTGTAGAAAAAAGACTGAAAGAAAAGGTTGGAGGCTGTAAATATCTCATTTTACCTCAATTCATGCACTTTTTAGTATCCATGGGTAAATCCTGCCTGTGATGATTATCACTGTGATACGATTTCTATTTCCCTCATTTCTTTTACGTTTATTAATTTGTATATTATTTCCATAATGAAGAATCATCCTTTCTCCCTTGCTTATTTATTTATCCCATTATATATTAATATTGCCTGTATGGACTCATAAGTATTTGTTTTATTCTTTGGGTAATTTTCCAAAGATAATCATTATTTATTTTGCTTTTCAAATTTTCCTAACTGGCTATTAGAGGCATTTTCAGCTTGGCCTCTGTGCACTTTTTTTTTTCTCTGAGGCAGAGTCTTGCTTTTTGGCCTGGACTAGAGTGCAGTGACATCATCATAGCTCAAAGGTTAAGCAATCCTCCTGCCTCAGCCTCCAGAGTAGCTGAGATTATAGGAGCATGCCATAGTACTCAGCTAATTTTTTTCTATTTTCAGTAGAGAGCAGGTCTTGCTCTTGTTCAGGCTGGTCTCAAATTCCTAAGCTCAAGTGATCCTCCTGCCTTGGCCTCCCAGAGCGCTGGGATTATAGGTGTGAGCCCCTGCACGTGGCCTCCTACCCACTTTTGACATGCGCTCATTCTTTTGTTCAAGCACTACCAGTTACTTTAGGCTTATTTTGAATTTTCTGTACCATAGTTCTGGAAGCACGCATATCTTTAAGGGGCCCTGATTCCTTTTATTGGAAATCGGTATTTAGAAACCAAGATCACTATTTTGGGGCTCTTTCAATAGACACAGTTAAAATATATACATATATGTAGGTAGAGAAACCCACACATACATACATATTTATATTCATTTTTATATTCCATCTGTGTGTATGTTCATATATATAACATATATAGTTTAATATGTATTTTGTATTTAAAACCATGAGCTTATTATACATTTGATTCCAACCCACTGCGATAGGGTTGATTTTTTTCATCCTATATAATTTCTGTCCCCCAGTAGTGAGGAATCCCACTATCTGCCTTGTTATAACTCTTCTTATTTGTTATATACAGTAGAACTTCCATAGTTAACCCCCTCCCTACATTGACCACTTCCTTAAGTTGACCTAATTTTCATTGACTGGACATGCACCATAAGTGCCAATACAGTACGCCTAGTTCCTTATGCTGACCACTTCCACATGTTGATCAATTTGTAGTCCCTTGGGTGGTCAACTTACAGAGTCCTACTGTATTTACTTATTTGTTCAGGACTCATATACATATCCAGTATTTTTAAGAATTGTTAACTTATACCCCAAGAGAGGCATCTTTACCAACTAAAATACAGTCTTTGTCTTTAGCCTTCAGTATCTGATTATAATAAAACATTTTTCTCAAGTTAAATGGGTCAGCTTATTTCTTCCCTGCCCTTGTCAGTATAGTTGTGATTCATTTGTAATGCAGTTAGACTCTTTGTTACAATCTGCATTCCACTTTGGTTATTGCCGGGAGTAGAATTACAATTTTGAATTTTTACATACTTATTTTACAAAGTTTCTAGAATTTATTTTTTTTCAGGAAAACTCCCCAAATATTGCTAATGTCATAGCCTGTCCAGTAAATTACGACTTTGAGCTCTAGATTGCCTTTATAATCCTTTCTTCCTCTCATTTTGTTTTATAGCCTGAAAAATGGATACTTGCTAAGTGTTTAGAAAAACATCAGGGCCTGCGCTAGTCTCTTTAAATTCTTAACTTCATTTAGTGTCCCTAGGTAGTGTTTCATCCCTGAAACTCAGGATTAAAGCACCCTAGAAATACTGTGTTTGGAGTTACATAAATAATTGGCTAAATGTTACGTACTAGATTTCTTTCCACCTCCTCTGCCTTTTTTAAAGTAGCCCATGTGGTTGGTTAGGAACGTTCGTTTTAAAATAATGGGCTGCTGACCACTAGTTCATTTCATTGACTCTGAGCACTAAATATTGCACTTGCCTTAAGGGCTTTAATTATGTAGGTGATTGTAATCAGCGTGTAATGTAACTCAGCTGACCCATTAGCGTGTGTTGTGCATGCATGCGTTAGGGAAAAATCTGCCCATCTTTATTTAAAGAATTTTGTTCCAGATAAGATTTTCATATTTCAAATGCTAATTAATTCAATGAGTTGCTTATTCTTTTCAATTTCTGAACTTGGATAGTTTTAACATGTCTAATGAGAAACATGTATCTGTTATTATAATCATGACAAGAGCCATTTAAAAACCTCAGCAGTCACAGGCTGAGTGACATTAAATAAACTCGGTTCACAATCTGTCGCAGGTCTTGCAATTCAATTTTTGAATTACAAGTTTGACAGATTTGCCACTTACTTTAAGATCTTTACCCCTTACTGTTTTAGGAGTTATTTAAACTTAAACTATTATGGAAAATTAGAACTTATATACAATTACACAGAAAAACATCATGACCCCTGTGGACCTGTCACCCAGGTTCAAAAATGATCAACTTATTACCTATCATATTTCAACTTCACCTTCCCCCAAACAAATAGTAAGCTGAATTAATTTAAAGCAAATATTAAGTTACCATATCACTTCTTAAGAATTTGTTTTTAAATATTTAAAGCAGACCAAGTACAAACCTGGTTCAGATACTCATAATTCACTTTCCTTCTATGGGTTCAGTAAAAGTAAAGAATTACTAAATTTATTTATATTTATTGCCCCTTGTAGCTCAGATAATCAACAACATTTATAAACATTATATAGATCATGGCTCATAACAGAACTTAAATTTCTGGAAGTTAAAATTTGTGAAAATAAATCGGCTTGGCCTTTGAATCTATATGAAATATTTATCCTTGGGAATTAAAATGATAACTGTTGGGGAAGCCTGTGCATGTGTGGAGGCAGGGGTGTATGGAATATAGAAACGCTCTGTACCTTCCTTTCAATTTTGCTGTGAACTTAAATCTCTAAAAAAATAGTGTCAAAATTTTTGTCACCTCCCACATACAACATTTAATAAGACAAGACACATACCACACTATAATTGTTTACAGTAGATTGATAGAATCTAATTTGAGTTTGTAATTTTAAAGGAACTTTAACGTGAACATAGGCAGATTTTTGCATTTATAATTTATTGTTTAGGACATGTAGGTCAGAACTTTTTCTGAACTTTTTTTTTTTGAGACATAGAGTTTTATTGTTGCCCTGGGTAGAGTGCCATGGCATCATCATAGTTCACAGCAACCTCAAACTCCTGGGCTCAAATGATCCTGTCTCAGTTTTTCTGTTTTTAGGAGAGACGGGTTCTCACTCTTGCTCAGGCTGATCTTGAACTCCTAAGCTCAGGAGTCCACCTGTCTCGGGCTCCCAGAGTGCCAGGATTGCAGGCGTGAGCCACTGCGCCTGACCTCAGTCGACGCTTCTTATTTTGTTCTTTCTACTCACCATATTTTTCTTTTGCTACTTTTTTTCTCTTTTCTTTCCTTCTGTTTCACTTATTGAGTTCTCACCTCCTATCTTCCCCATCCTTCCTCTCATCCCCTCTCCCCACTGTCTGCCACCAGCCGGCAAAGTATATCCCACTTAATTTTCTATTTTTCTAGTAAATTCCAAAGTTAATATATTTATCCTTTTTCTGAATAAGAAAAAAGGATTTTCAAACATTTTGCCTTTTTCCAAGCTACCTCTCCCATACTTTGTTCTTGTTGATTGTTTTAGCTCTTTCAGGTTTTTTTTTAAATTCACACATTAGCTCCTATAATAATTATTTAAAGGTAGTACTTAGACTTACAAAAATATCAAGCTGTCAGTATCCTGCTTACCCTTTCTTCTCGGCTCATTTTTCTTCTTGAAGTACATCCTTTCCTTGAGGGTGTAATGGATGGCAAACTCTAAGCTTAGTGCTGTGGGTTCCTTTCTTGTTTTTGGCATCTTGAACTTTTCCTTTTTGGATTTTAAGTGCTATGGTTTTTGCTTTTTCTATTTTTATTTTTATTTTTAAGAGGCAGGGTTTTGCTGTGTTGCCCAGCTGGAGTGCAGTGGAATGATCATAACTTCTTGCAATTTTGAACTCCTGGGCTCCGTGATCCTTTACGTCAGCCTCCAGAGTAGCTAGGACTACAGGCATGTGCCACCACACTATTTTTTTTAATTTTTTGTAGACATAAGGTCTCACTATGTTGCCCAGCCTGGTCTTGAACTTAAGTGATCCTCCTGCCTTGGCCTCCCAAATTGACAGGTGTGAGCCATTGCTCCTGGCCTGTTTTAAGTCTTCAATTTCTATGTGTTTAGAGTAGGAGGGAAGATCTTTAACACATCAGCTCATTCAGTCATTTTAACTACCTACAAAGAAGATGTTTCTATGCTTTTTATATAAGGTATAAGTTGAGAGAGGTTGTTACTTATTCATAGTTAATGGCTAGTGAGTGGTGTACCTGAGAATTGAAAATAATACCTGTGTTATTTTCATTCTCCTGAACTTTTGATTTATTTTGGTTGCCTACTGTTACATTCATAGGCATTAGATCTATAATATAAAACTCATCAAAATTAATATTAAGTGTGGTGCTTTTGAGGAGATTCCAGGGATATCTTTTGTTTAAAACACTTGTTATATATGTTAATTTATTTCATATAATCAGTAGGAGGATGTTGTAACTGTCAATAATTATTAATGATTAGGTGCTCGATGTATGCATTTCACATATTTTAATCATCGCTGTCATGCTGCGTGGTAAATATAATCATGCCTTGCTTTATAGCAGTTGAAACTGAATTGCAAAGAGATTAAGTAACTTGCTTATGGTTACATAATGAGCAATACAAGAGCCAAGCTTGGCACCTAGACGGGTTTGATTTCAGAGCTTATGCTCTTAACTATCATATTATACTACTTAGAGCAGAGCCCCTCCTTTGTCAATTATGGTGGGGGAGACTAAGGCTTATCTTGTAGTTCATATGTTGGTGAATCTTAGCCTGTAGCGACATGCCTCTCCTTGTGGGTTATTTCAGTAATTAGCTGTTCTGTATATGTCTCCAGGATTTCCAGAAAGAAAGGGAAGATTGTTTTAAAAGAGGCATGCCTCTGATAGGCTAATGATATTGTTCCATCTGAGGGAATTTGTTTGGGGAGTCTATATCTGAATCTATAGTAAGGAGTCAGATTGCAGTTGGAAGGGAGGGGTTAAGTTGGGTGGGATCAGGAATACTCGTAAGAACCATAGAGGCCTGTCTGGATGAAAGGGGTTTTCAAAGTAAAAACATTGGGGATTTTGGAAGAGTTCTGCTATTTGTCTAGATATGGTTTTTAAATAAGGTCTCTAGAAGAATCTTGTTTACCTCCAAGAACTGAAGAGTGTGTGAAATCTTTGTCAGTGTTAGGATCAGCGTGCCTTTTCTGGGCCAGCAGAGGGAGCTCTGTAATAAATTATGGGATATAATTGTGTTCCCATTTGAGTTCACAAATCCCCTTTCTATGGCAGGCTTTTTAATAGATCAAGACCATTATTTATTTATTTTTACATATATTTTAAGTAACCACAGCAACACTCGGGCAAGGCCTTCAGTTAGGAGATTGGATACCTTATACTTGGCAAAGTTCAAATAAGACTGAAGTCAGCCAAAACATTTCAAAATAGTAACTTTTCCCCTCCTTTCCTAGATTTTTCAGTGAACTTAACCAGAATTGGTGTGTTCTTTCAGCAGCACAGTACCATGCATATGTGTTTTTTTAATAGTTGTTTTGAGACAGAGTTTTACTTTGTCACCCTTGGTAGAATGCCGTGGCATCACAGCTCACAATAACCTCAAACTCTTGGGCTCTAGCAATTCTGTTGCCTCAGTCTCCCGAATAGCTGGGACTACAAGTGCCCGCCATGAGACCCAGCTATTTTTACAGCCTCTTGCTGAGGCTGGTCTCAAACCTGTGAACTCTGGCAGTCCACCCGCCTTGGCCTTCCAGAGAGCTAAGCGGATTACAGGCATGAGCCACCGCGCCTGGCTTTTTTTCTATATTTTAGATGCTGGGGTTTTTTTTGCTAGTTACGTGCATTGTGTTTTCTCCTAGCCGTGGCTCATGCTTTTAAGTTTGCAGAGTCTTTTCTTACACAGCAACTTCCAATTCTATGACATCACGTTTGTCTCAGTTTTCTTGTACAATTATGTCTTTTGTGTCATCTTCATGAGCCATACCAGAAATAGAAAGAATCCAACATTCCAAAAACATTAAAATATTTTTGTAAGTAATTCATATATTTGGATGCAAAAAGGATTTTTTTTTCAGAAGCAAAGATGGTAAACAAGGAAATGACAGCCCAAAGGATGGTCACTTCCATTAATGTGTACCCATCCACTAAGCATTTGGCAGGCAGAGGTTCTCCCCGGGTCTAATGTCAGGAATTTCTCTCAGTACATTCCCAAGAGATGCAATCAGCTGGTCTCCCCTCCTCATCTCCAGGCTTAATAGACCAGACGAGGCAGAACTTGGACTGCAAATTGAATGATTAATTTTAAAGGCTTGAGTAAGGGAAAACAAACTCAGTAAACTTGCTGGAGTGAGGAGGTGGCTTCTTTTTAAAAACTTACTTAGTTAATAAAATTCTCATTTTTCCTCTATAGCAATAGGCACATGAATCTCTTTGGAAAAGAATTTTAAAGCATTACGGCATAATTAAGTTAGGGCAACGCAGAGGCATATTTCAGTTAAGTGGCCGAGATAATATTATGTAAAAACACATATTTATCATTCCTCAGAGAGTCCTGAGCTTCCTGAAGGCACCTATTGTTGCTGCGAGTTTGCTCATGTTAAAATCAAGTGAAAGGCCAGACTCTTGTTGAAATGATTTTATTTCAACACTGTCCATCAGATTCTAAATTCAGAGCTGCATAAGGTAGAAATCCTTGACTCACAGCCTATGTTCTTTACACCTGCAGTTGGTTGAAAGGATTTGTTTTGCCTCTTCTGTGTTTTATGTCTCTTTTTGTGCACATGCGCTTTCACTCTCTCTCTCACTGGGATTATAGCATTCGAAAGTATAGTCATTAGGACATAAAGTACTGATGTATTCTAACACTTCTTTTACCACAAAAACCTTACAGTCCAATTTCTGATCTTTTCAGGATTTTAAAAATGATCATCAGAGAATATTAAGTGTCCATGTATGCTTGCCACTCCGCACAGCATCATAGGAGAGTGTCAGGTAGCATCAGTGCAGTTGTATTTATACGTACCAAAGCTAAAACTTAAAATATCTGGTTGCGTAGGAATCATATATCTGAGTAAGGACAAGAGAAGGAAAAGCAGCTGGGTGTGGTGGCTCACACCTATAACCTTAGCATTCTGGGAAAATCACTTGAGGTCAGGAGTTTGAGACCAGCAGGAGCAAGAACAAGACCCATCTCCATCAAAAATAGAAAAATTAGCCAGGCATGGGTGTGTATCCTGGTGCTCCCAGCTACTTGGGAGGCTGAGGCAGGAGGATCCACATTGAGCACAGAAGTTTGAGGTTGCTGTGAGCTCTGATGATGCCACTGTACTCTAGCCTGGGTGACAGAGCAAGACTCTGTCTCAAAAAAAGGAAGGAAGGAAGGAAAGAAAGAGGGAAATGGAAATAGGAGAATGAGCTTTAATTTTTGGAATCAGAGTCTTTGGCTTCAAACTTAACTCAGGGTTTTATAAACTGAGTCTCCCTAGTCTAATTATTTCCTTTTTTGAAACTCAGTGTCTTGGTTAGAGAAAATGGGGCACAAAAGTTCTGATTTTGTAGTTTTTGTCAAGATGATATGAGATAATAAATTAGTGAGTATATATAAGTGCTCAAAATGGTAGGCATTTTAATAAGTATTTGTATTATGAGTTTTCTAATATATGAGAGGAAATTTAAACATTCCTTCAACCAGGGCTAATTTTCTTCCTCTTAACTCCTTTTCTCTTGATAGCTGTACTTTTAGTTTTTACTCTTGGTATTAATGGTTTTTTATAAGTGTCACCTCAGTTATGTCTGAGTGCTGGCAAGAAAATGGTTGTGCTGGCTTGACGCCTGTGGCTCAAGTGGCTAAAGCGCCAGCCACATACACCTAAGGTGGAGGGTTCGAATCCAGCCTGGGCCTGCCAAACAACAATGACGGCTGCAACCAAAAAATAGCCGGGCATTGTGGCGGGCGCCTGTGGTCCCAGCTACTTGGGAGGCAGAGGCAGGAGACTCGCTTGAGCCCAGAAGTTGGAGGTTGCTGTGAGCAGTGAAGCCATGGCACTCTACCCAGGGGGGACAGCTTGAGGCTCTGTCTCCAAAAAAAGAAAGAAAATGGTTGTGCTAAGGGAAGGCCATTTGTCAGTTTCAGTAATGTTTTCCCAATGTGCTAAGAAGAGAGGGAGCATGTGGGGTGTGTGTGTGTTTTAAATTCCTTGGCAAAAAGATGATACGTGTTTTTGAGAATCTGTTAAATAGCTCAAAATACAAGATGAAAGATTTCAAAGAAGTCCAGACTTTGGATCCACATGAACCTTCTTTTGTAAAGTTTCAAACTCTTATCCTAATACTGTGGAATTTGTTACCAACTGGATTTTTTCCATCTCCCAAAGATAATCACTGCGTTTCACTGTGCCTTTTATCAGAAGCTCCCTCTTCAGTGAGGTTTACAATAGAAGAGCAGACATCTTGATACTTATACGTTTCTCACAGTTTGACAAATAATTCAAGGTCATCCTGCCAGAGTGGAGACTAAATCCTAATTGTTTGTGCAGTTTTTCTTATTGCGTCCAGATGTTGGGCCCGCTTTTATCTTTAGAAACCATTAGCATTCTTGATTTTTTTGGACTGAGCCAAAAAGCACAGACTCTTGGTGCCTGAAAATTCATTCAAAACACCCTGCCAGACCACATATTAGGATATGAAAGTACCAGATCTCAGAGTGACTTGGGAGAAGGGCTCTAGGCCTATATTTTTAGAAAGATAGCTACTCCAGTATAGTTATATTGGTGAAAGCAGAGCCAACAACAGCTATAGGAGAAATATAGTTTCCAAGAGAGGGGCAGTAGCAAATAGTAATAAAGAACAAAGGAAAGCAAATCCCAAAAGATACACTTTGACTGTTATTCCTAAGAGATTGGTAAGTTAGTCTTGATCAGTTAGTGGAATATATTTCTCTGGCAGCCTAAACTATTCTGACTTTACTCTTGATCAGCAAGAAAATGGAGGTGCATTTTCCAATATCAACTTAAATGGATCTATAAAGAAAAAAGGAGATTATTTTCTTCAGGTTTATGCTCTAAGAAGTATCAACTTAGAATCAGTATTTGTTAAAAATAAACAATGCCAACCAAGAAGTATTTATTAAGGAATCACTATGGTGTCATTACTGTGTAGTGTACAAAAACTAGTGTCATTACTGCTGACCTGAAACTTAAATAATGACAAATGTCATCTTCTTCTTTCAATCTCTAATAGTTATGGCAGGCCTCCTATTACAATTGTTCTTTTGAATTCTTTGTATGTATAGAATATTATCCTGGGTGCTCCAGATACAGTGGTATTTTGATAATGACACTATTTAGTTAGGAGAAAGGACCTCTACATATGAAGGTAATGAAATACTAGGCCAAATGCTGGGTAAATGGTACAGAAAAGTGTCAAAGGATTTAGGAAAACCAAGGCAAGGACTCAGATATGCAGGAAAACCGGGGAAGGTTCCAGCAGATACAGTCAGAAAGGTAGAAATGAATATTCAGTTTGGCTGAAGCTTATGTGGATGTTGACTGGATTTTGGAGGACCATGAATTCCAAAGTAAGGAGTTTGAACTTGATGCTGTTAGTAATAGGATATATTTTGATCAGGAAAGTGATACAGTGGAGTCCCAAAAGGCTGCAGAAGGTGAGACTAGTTAGGATATCCTTGTGATAACCATTCTGACTTCTGAAACTTTTGTATCTTTGTAGATGCACTGCCCCTGTTGCTCTAGTTAGTAACACTTTGAAATTTGTATTTGCTTCTTTTTAAATAGCTATATTGCAGCTATATTAAAACAACTAGAGCACCATTGCCCAGAAATAAGGTCAGTTCACTTAAAGGCAGTTACCAAAACTAAACTGCTTAACAGGAAGAGTCGTTCAGGACTCCAGGGAATCTTTTAAGTAGTTATTCTAGTGATTCTTAGTGGTTTCAAAGAGCACTGGAATATACAGGGTCACACACAGCCCCTTGGATAATAACTTGTATAACTAAATGCATCAATTAAATATAAAGCACTTAAGTACCTGATCACAAAAACAAAAACAACAACTACATACACATAGCAATGTTAGATTAAAAAAGAAAGTCTATGATAAGAATTGCACATTAAGGCATTCTAGGCCTAAAGAAAACATATGAGGGATTACTAGAGTTATATTTTTGCAAATATTTATGCATGAAACAGAAAAGAAAGTGCAGGTTCTGCCCAGTTCTGTAGTTTGGACAAAATTAATTACTATTTAGAGAGAAAATAGTTATTATAGGAATTAAGGAAAGAGTAGGCTGACCATGGTGGTTTACATAGTAACAGTCTGGAATATGAAGGTTTGAAATGGAAGGCCGTAATTTTAAGGTCTAGTAGGTGGTCATTCCAGTGGGAAAAGTGGGCTTCAATCTTTGCTTAAAGCTTCTTCTCACTTATAACTACCCTGATGTTGTGTTACAAGTTAATATGAGTCCAGAAATAAGGACAGATAATAGCAGAAAGGGGTCTTGTTGGTTTTTCTTTTTAATTGAGTTATTGATATATAATTCATATACCATACAATTCACGCATTTAAAGCATACAAGTCAGTGGCTTTTATTATATTCACAGAGTTTTAAACCATCACTGCCATCTAAGTTTTAATGTTTCACTGTTTTTTAATTGAGACATAATTCATGTTATAGGATTCATTTCTTCTTAGTGCTATATAATCCACTGTTGGATAGACTACATTTTATTTATCAGTTGGTAGATATTTGGGGTTGTTACGTCTTTTTGCTTTTGCATAGCGTTTTTCAAAGAAAAACAAATAGAAGATACAGTTGCTTATGAGTTCACTCCTTTGTGAGCTTCAACAGATTGTCCATTTAGCTTGACAAATGCTGCCCACAGTGAAAAATAGGCCAGTTGTAGTATTGGAGTTCATGTATTTCTTGCATCAGATAAAAGAATCAGAGCAAGATGTGACTATTTTCCAGGCTTGGTTTCTTTGCTTTAGTCCATTTTTCCTATGGCTTTAGGTTTCTTGTATTATCCTTCACTGAAAGTCTTCATTTTCTGGGATACATTTGAAAAAATCCTCTAGCTCTAGTCAAAACAAAAAGCCCACTAGCAAGCTGAAGCCCTGGGGACAGCCTGGCCTTTAATCAGCTTGGAGTGATTCTCTCATGCTTTTCAGCACTGTCAGGTTGCTGTCCACCACACTTGATCATTTGTCTAACCGAAGGGTGCTGAAAGAAAAGTTCAAAGATAAGGTTACTGGGAAAATTCCATTCCCTCACTCCTTGTACACTTAATGGCAGTTCTAACATGTTGAGAATCTTTATTTTGATTTTAGAGAATTTACAATATGAGATGCAACTTTTTAAACTTAAAACCTAACAATTGGCATTCGAATCCTGTCCTTGTTGGTTACTAGCTATGAAATTGTAGGCAAATCTCTCACCTGTAAAAGGGGGATAAAAACACATACCTCAGAATATTCTTTGAGGATTAAGTGAGGTAGTACATTGCCTGGGATTTGCTTGGTATCTGGTAAGTGCAAAGCCTCTTCCCTCCCTCCTTTATATGGTGGTCATAAAGTTTGGATAAGAACATCATGTGAAAGCCTGAAATGTAGATGGTACTCAATAAAAGCTTGTTGAATTTGAACCTGAGTTCCCAAAGAATGGAACTCTTTTTGTAGACTTAGGGTGGGGTTTATGAGTGTGTGTATGTGTGTGTGAGAGAAAGAGACAGATTGGACTATATCAGTTAGCTTTTGCTGTATAACAAAAGACCCCCCCCCCAATGTAGTGGCTTATAATAGCTCCGTTTTATATAATAAATGATTCTGTAAGTTGGCAATTAGGTTGGACTCAGCTAGGCAGTTCTTCCAATCTGGGCTAGTTCGCTCTGCTCTTTAGTCAGCTGGGGCTGGCTGATTTATGAAGTCCTCAGCTAGAGACATCTGCTCACCAGCCTCTTCATGTGGTATTTCATCATCTTGCAGGCTCATTCAGACTTATTTTCTGTAGTAGAATACACATAAGTTTTAAGTTTCTTCTTGCTATGCATTTGCTATTGTCTCAGTGACCAAAGCAAGTTAGATAGCTAGGCCCATTGTGGGAAAGCAGAACTCAGGAGGGGCTGGACATCATAGCTCATGCCTGTAATCCTAGCACTCTGGGAGACTTAGGCGGGTGGATCTCCTGAGCTCCATCCCAAGCAAGAGAGAGACCCCATCATGGCAGGCATCTGTAGTCCCAGCTACTCAGGAGGCTAAGGCAAGAGGATCGCTTGAGCCCAAGAGTTTGAGGTTGCTGTGTGCTATGATGCCAGAGCTGTCTACCTAGAGTGACAGAGTGGGACTCTGTCTCAAAAAAAAAAAAATAGCAGGAGGATGCTATTGTAGCCATTTTTGAAAATAGTATGTCTTAGATACTAATTGTGATAAGGATGCAAATCTCTTTACTGAGAATTAGTATTCTAGAAAATCAGACTAAGAACAGGTGCTTCATCTTAGTTACAGTGTGTTTTTTTTTTTGTTTTTTTATTTTTTTAGAGACAGAGTCTCACTTTGTTGCCCTCAGTAGAGTGCCATGGTGGCGTCACAGCTCACAGCAACCTCCAGCTCTTGGGCTTAGGTGATTCTCTTGCCTCAGCCTCCTGAGAGGCTGGGACTATAGGTGCCCACCACAACACCCAGCTGTTTTTTTTTTTTTAATTGCAGCCTGGCCGCGGCTGGATTCAAACCTGCCAACCTCAGTATGTGGGGCCAGTGCCCCACTCACTGAGCCACAGGTGCTGCCCTTAATTACAGTGTTAAATGATGTTGGTAACAGTGGGACTGCTATCTCCATAATCCATCCGTGAAGCAGTCTTACACATAGGAAAGAATCATTACAGTGAGAGCATTTAATTTCTGGAATGACTAAATACAGGGATCACCTGTTTCTGAATGTACACACAGTTTCTTGCCAGTTGAGGTGGCTTCTCTAACTGGTTGATTCTTTAATTTTTTTTCTGCTTTCATTACATAAAATATTTTTATCACCTGTATCTCTAGATCCGTGGTTCTCAACCTTCCTAATACTGTGACCCTTTAATATGGTTCCTCATGTTGTGGTGACCCCCAACCATAAAATTATTTTCATTGCTACTTCATAACTGTAATTTTGCTACTGTTATGAATTGTAATGTAAATCTCTGATATGCAGGATGTATTTTCATTGTTACAAAGGGGTCGCGACCCACAGGTTGAGAACCGCTGCTCTAGATGGTTTCTTTATTATAATTTGGTCACCTCTTCCATCTGTAAAAATAAGCCAACAACAACAAAAAGATCTGAAGACTGAGAGACATTCTCATCACGAACATATTTATTGAGCGCTATTTTTTCATTCGGTCTGGTCTTTGTTTTATGTCCATACACATCTAGTTGTAACACATTTTAGATTAGAATCATCACATACCATAATTCCTCTGGAGATAAGAACTTCTTCTTTTGAATAGTTATCAATAACTGGGGCATAAATAGGTTTTCATATGCTATTGCCAAGTTATAAAATCACAAAATTTTCAAAGCCACCAGGGAAATTGGAAATAACATGGCCCAGTGTCCTCTTTGTGGAGATTGGGAACCTGTGATTTTTCTCAAAATCATATAGTCAGAAACAAAATCTACATTTTTGAGGCACATACTGAGGGATTTTTCCCCCAATTTTTTATTTTATTGTGGTAAAATATATATAACATGAAATTCTGAGAGGGGGATTTTTCTGTTGTCCTGCCTCCAAAATCAAGTTATATGTTTTTAATCATTTTGCTACAGTTACATTTTTTTTTTTTTTTTTTTTGAGACAGAGCCTCAAGCTGTCCCCCTGGGTAGAGTGCCATGGCATTACAGCTCACAGCAACCTCCAACTCCTGGGCTCTAGTGAGTCTCCTGCCTCTGCCTCCCAAGTAGCTGGGACCACA
>CAUYTI010029106.1:0-21628 GCA_963575145.1 Galago senegalensis | reverse complement strand
TACAGCTCACAGCAACCTCCAACTCCTGGGCTCAAGCGAGTCTCCTGCCTCCGCCTCCCAAGTAGCTGGGACCACAGGCGCCCGCCACAACGCCCAGCTATTTTTTTTGGTTGCAGCCGTCATTGTTGTTTGGCGGGTCCGGGCTGGGGATTCGAACCCGCCACCTTAGGTGTACGTGGCTGGCGCCCTAGCTGGTTGAGCTATAGGCGCCGAGCCTGCTTTCCCATTCTTGTGATACTTTACTAAGAAGAATGTGTTTCAGTTCCATTGAGGTTAATACAAAAGATGTAATGTCACCATCTTTTTATGGCTGAATAGTATTCCATGGTATACACATAACACAGTTTGTTAATCTATTCCCAGGTTGATGGACATTTAGGTTGTTTCTACATCTTGGCAATTGTAAAGTGAGCTGTGGTAAAAATCTAGGGCAGATGTCTCTCTTTGCCCCCCCAGGCTTGGCGTGCAGTATGTCATGATCATAGCTTACTGCAACTTCAACCTCCTAGGCCCAAACAATCTTTCTGCTTCAGCCTCCTGAGTAGTTGGGACTAGAGGTGTTCACCACCACACTTGGCTGATATTTTTAATATTTTGTAGAGATAGGGGTCTTGCTATGTTGTCCAGACTGGTCTAGAACTCCTGACTTCAAGTGATCCTCCTATTTCAGCCTCTTAACATGCTGGGATTACAGGCATGGGCCACTGACCCTGGCCAGAATTTTAATTTCTATATTGTCAAATATTTCCTTCTTTGGGGTTTTTCTCTCTAAGCCTTTCCATCTCAATATTCTTAATTCTTTTTCGTTTTTTGTGTTTTATATTTTTATGGATCTTTTTTCTAAGTGACTAGTAAGTTGATCCACTGTATTTTGTTAAATAGACATCCTTTCCCTATCGGTTGGAGTTGCTGCCTTCCTGATATACCAGATTATTGTGTATGCTTGACTGCTTCTGGACTTTCTGTTCTGTTCTGTTCTGTTGCTCTGTCCTTTCTTGCTCTAGTATCGCCATTTTCGTTTTTGTAGCATCATCCCTCATTTTGCAATGTAAGGCCACCTTCCCCTTCTGTTAAAAAAGTGTGCTATTTTCTAAGATCATTGGCATTTTCTAATGTTCTTAAACATAAAAGAATTAAGGCTGATTTTGATATCCTTATAGCACTAGACAAAGGAAATTATGACATTGAACCTCTCTTCTAGTCCTGTAATTTCAGCTGGAGAAAATTTTGTACTCCCCCCCCAGGGAGGATACTTGGCCATAAATGGAGACTTTCTTTGTTATTGAGAGGTGCTACTGGAATCTACTGGGTAGAGCCCAGGGATGCTGCCAAACAGTGTACATTACACATTACAGTCCCCCACAGCAAAGAAATAGATGGACCAAAATAATCAGTAGTGCCATGTTGAGAAACCTTGATCTTGTTGTATGATTAGGAAACAGGCTTTGTCTCTTGAATGCTTTTCTATTTAAGAACAGGACTCATTTAACTTAAAAGCAAATCATATTAAGTAGTATTGCTTGCTTAGTTATCTCTGGGTGTGTGATTTAAGGTCAGACTCCTGAAATTATGCCAGTACCTGAGACAAATGATCAAGATTTTAAAATATGGGCATAAATCAAGTGTAAATTTAATTAAAGGTAGTGAAGAGGTTTCGGTAATATTGCCAGTTACAAAATAAATAATACAAAATCAATAGCTCTCCCATGTTTAAGCAATAGTAGTTAGGAAATGTAATGGAGAAAGATCCCATTAATAATTTCAGCTGAAAGTATAAAATGTCTAGGAATAAACTTTTAAAAATGTACATGACCTAGATGAAGACCACAAATTTTACTGAGAAATATAAAAGAAGATGTGAGTAAATAAAAAGACCCACTGAAGGCACAGACTCAATAATATAAAGATGCCATTTACCTCCTTATTAATCTGTATATTTAATGAGGTTCTTGTAAAACCATAATGCACATCTTTGGGGGAAAGTAAAGAAGCGAGGGACTTGACAAGATTCTAAAGTTTAAATAGGGGAAGAAATGCACGAGACTAGCCATCTCTATTCTTTCTAAGGAAAATAATAATGAACTACTTTGCAGGAAAAGATATAGAAATGTATTGTAAGTTTATTCTCCTTCTGTAAGTTTAAAATATTATGTAATATAAAAACAAATGAATTCCAGTGCTATAATAATTGAGACTCTGGTATGGAACAGGGATAGACAGAAAAATCAGTGAAATATTTTAGAGTACAGAAACAAGCCTGTGTCTATGAAGGTGACACTTCAAATCCATGGGATAGAGGATAGAGTGGTGAATAAATAAATTGCAATAGCTGGCTAACCAGGTATTAGGGGTAAGGGGATTAATTTTTGCCTAAAAAAGATTAACCAAAAGAAATCCTAGGTGAATTCAAGGTAAAAAATAAAACTACATTTTTTTAAAGCACAAGTGAGTATGTAAATATTTCTCGCATTAGGGAAAGGACCATTTACTATAAGTGGCATAAATAGGTTTATTGCCTCCCATCTACACTATATGACCCCTACACCCTTTTTTTAATTTTTGAGACAGAGCCTCAAGCTGTCCCCCTGGGTAGAGAGTACTGTGGCATCACAGGTCACAGCAACCTCTAACTCCTGGGCTCAAGCGAGTCTCCTGCCTCTGCCTCCCAAGTAGCTGGGACCACAGGTGCCCGCCACAATGCCCGGCTATTTTTTGGTTGCAGCTGTCATTGTTGTTTGGCAGGCCTGGGCTGGATTCGAACCTGCCACCTTAGGTGTATGTGGCTTGCGCCTTAGCCACTTGAGCCACAGGTGCTGAGCCCCCTACCCCTTTTTTGCACTCAGCTAATCACTGTAATTGTATGTATCCTTCCAGAGCTTCTTCATGGATTTATTAGCATATCAAAATACATATTCTTGGCCAGGTGCAGTGGCTCACACATGTAATCCTAGCACTCTGGGAGGCCGAGGCAGGTGGATTGCCTGAGCTCATGGGTTCAAGACCAGACTGAGCCAGAGTGAGACCTTGTCTCTAAAAATAGCCGTGTGTTGTGGCAGGCGCCTGTAGTCCCAGCTACTTGAGCTACTGAGGCAAAAGAATCACTTAAGCCTAAGAGTTTGAGGTGCTGTGAGCTACAATGCCATGGCACTCTACCAGGGGCGACAAAGTAAGACTCTGTCTCAAAAAAAAATGTATTCTTATCCCTCTGCCTCTTTTTGACATAAATGATGTAATCTACACACTATTCTGTACATTGCTTTTTGAACTTTTAAAATTTACATCCTTTAAACATTTGGAGTTTTTCACATCAATCAGTATATCTTCCTTAGTATTTTTTATGGCATTGTAGCATTCCATGGTCTGGTTGTGCTATAATTTATATATGCAGTCCCTCACTCATACATTTGGGTTATTTACTCCTTTGCTAATTCAAACAGGGATGCCATGGATATCATTTTGCGTGTCATTTGACAGATACTGTACAACAGTACATTTTTTGTGGATAAATTTCCAGAAAAAGTATTGCTGGTTCAAAAGATATTTATGATTTTTGAAATCCTGACCACATGTTTTTCATCAGAGTTGTATCAGTTCACACTCCCATTAGGAATCTGTGAGGCTGTCTGTTTCTTTACAGTGTCCTTAACAGAGTGTATTACTAGTTTTGACTTCTTGCCATCTGTTAGGTGAAATTATTCACAACGTTGTTATAATTTGCAATTTTCTGTTAAAAATGAGCTTGAACATCTTTTCATATGTTTAAGTGGGAATGTCTTTTTAAACATGATGTGGAGACACAAAGCATATTGGAAAAAATGGAATGGGAAGATTTGACTACATAAAAACTAAAAACAAAATGAAAAAATGAATAACAAACCAGGTTAGGAGAATTTTTGCAATATGTAACAAATTAAATAGCCTTGATATATATTTTTATTAAAAATCAGTGATAAGAAAACAGCATTCTCAATGACTTGAATAAGCAATTTCAAATGAAGAAAGTAACCACTAACCCCATGTTAAGAATTCAGGCTCAGCTCGGGGCCTGTGGCTCAAGTGGCTAAGGCGCCAGCCACATACACCTAAGGTGGCGGGTTCGAATCCAGCCCAGGCTGCCAAACAACAATGACGGCTGCAACCAAAAAATAATAGCCAGGCGTTGTGGCGGGCGCCTGTGGTCCCAGCTACTTGGGAGGCTGAGGCAGGAGACTCTCTTGAGCCCAGGAGTTGGAGGTTGCTGTGAGCTGTGGTGCCATGGCACTCTGCCCAGGGGGATAGCTTGAGGGTCTGTCTCAAAAAAAAAAAAAAAAGAAAAGAATTCAGCCTCACCAGTAGATAATGAATGGTATATATAAATTCCTTTGCTATAAAATTGGTTATTTCTTTAAAAGTATACATGTGGTACTTCTAAATGAAACATAGGGCTGTTCTATACATTTTAAGCAGTTTTAGATATGTGATAAAGTTCACAATTTCTTTATAGCATCTCCTCTCTGCCCCTTTCACCCTCTGTGTGCCTAGATGTTTTAGACAGCAGAGTCTTCCATTGTAACTGAATTGCTCTACAGTTGGATGCAGGCAGTAATAGATATAAGTGCAGTAACTTATTAAGCACTTTTACCTTTTTCTGGGGGCAATAGAATATCTGTAATTACATGTTAAAGCCTAAAAAAAGTTGGTTCAGCTCAGGGCCATGTGTACAGTGATCTATAGTGACTCTTCAAGTAACTCAATCTACTGTCTTTCTGTACTTAATTTCTCCAGCTTTAGAGTTTTCTTTTTAAATTTTAAAACAAGAGGTAGGTAATCTGTTTTAGGAAAATTTATTCCAGATTTCTATATATTGCTTTTCTCATGTTATTATGATATAATTAACATACCATACAGTTCACATATTTAAAGTGCGCAATTCAGTGGTTCACAGAGTTATATAAGCAACCATCAGTACAGTCAATGTTCGAACATTTTCATCATCCCCTAAAGAAACTCTATACCCATTAGCAGTCACTGCCCATTCTTCCCTTCCCCCAGTCCCTGGTAACCACGAATCTACTTTCTGTTTATATAGATTTTTTTATTATAGACAATTCATATAAAGGAATCATGCATTACTTGATCTTTTGCAACTAGCTTCTTTCACTTAGCATAGTGCTTTCAAGGCTTATGCATGTTGCAGCGTGCGTTAGTACTTTTTCTTTTATGACAAAATTCCATTTTATGAATATGCCACATTTTATTTATCCATTCATCCCTTAATGGACATTTGGGTTGTTTTTGCCTTTTGTCTGTTATGAATAATGCTACCATGAAGATTCATGTGCACTTTTTTGTGTGGATATATATGTCACTTCTTTTTGGCATATGAATATACCTAAGAGTGGAATGACTGGTTTATATAGTAACTCTGTGTTTAACACTTAGAGGAAATGCCAGTTTTCCAAAGAGGCTACACCATTTTACTTCTTTAAGTTTCAGATTAATATGAGGGTGCAAATGATTAGGTTACAATGTTTGTGTTATGTCCTTATAATAAAACGATTTTTTTTCTTCTGGGTAAGATACCTACTAATGGGATTATGGAATCAAATGGGAGTTCTGCTTTTAGCTCTTTCAGGCTCTCCATACTTCTTTCCAAAGAGGCTGTATTAGTTTGCAGTCCCACCAACTGTGTAAAGCGTTCCCCTTTCTTCACATCTGTGCCAGCATCTGCTACTTTGGGACTTTGTGATATGGGCTATTCTTACTGGGGTTAGGTGATAGCTCAGGGTGGTTTTGATTGGCATTTCTCTGATGATTAGGGACAATGAGCATTTTTTCCTATGTATGTTGGCCATTTGTCTGTCTTCTCCAGAGAAGGTTCTGTTCATGTCTCTTGCCCAGTTATATATGAGATTGTTTGCTCTTTTTTTGTTTAATTTTGATTTAATTTTATTTAATTTTGATTAATTTGAGTTCTCTATAGATTCTAGTTATCAACCCTCTGTCAGATTTGTAACATGCAAATATCTTTTCTCATTCTGAAGGTTGTCTGTTTGCTTTAATTATTGCATCCTTAGATGTGCAGAGCTTTTCAGTTTCAGTCCCATTTCTCTTTTCATTTTTGTGATTACTAATGGAGTTTTCTCCATAAAATCTTTCCCTAGGCCGGTATCATTAAGAATTTTCCCCACACTTTCTTCTAGGATTTTTATCATTTTATGTCTTAGATTTGAATCTTTTATCCATTGTCAGTTGATTTTTGTAAGTGGTGAAAGGTGTGGGTTCAGTTTCAGTCTTTTACATGTTATTATCCAGTTCTCCCAGCACCATTTATTGAATAGGGATTCTTCTCCCCTAGAATTACATTCTTAATTTCATTTTGGGGTTGTTCATTGTTATAGAAATGTAATTTAATTTTATATATTTATCTTGTATCACGCAACCTTGCTGACTTTGTTTATTGTTCTAATAAAATTATTTTTATGGATTTCTAATAATTTTCAGTATTCATGATCATGTAATCTATGAATAAAGATAGTTTTACTTCTTTATTTTTAATCTGGATGCTTTTTATTTCTTTTTATTGCTTAATTGTCCTGGCTAGGATTTCTAATACATTGTTGAAGTGCTAAGAAAAGACATCCTTTTGTTCCTGATGATAGTAGGAATGTTTTTATTCTTTCACCATTAAGTATGATATTACTATGGATTTTTCATTAATGCCCTTTATCATGTTGAGGAAGTTCCTGTCTCATCCTTGTTTATTGGGTGCTTTTTATCATGAAAGGGTATTAGATTTTGTCAAGGGCTTTTACTGCTTTTATTGAGATACTAATGTGTTTTTTAATAATAGCACAATTGCAGTATAATTCGTATATCTTAAAATTCACCCTTTTAAAGTGTACAATTCAATGATTTTTAACATTAGTCCTAGAGTGTGCAACCATCACTATGATGTAATTTGAGAACATTTTCATTACCCCCCAAATAACCTGTTCCCATTAGTAGTCACTCCCCATTACCCATTGCTTCCAGCTCCTGGGGACCACTAATATACTTTCTGTCTTTGAATTTATCTATTCTGGACATTTTATGTAAATGGAATCACATAATATGTACCCTTTGTGTCTGGCTTCTTTCATTTTATGTAATGTTTTCAAGGTTCTTTCATGTTACAGTATATATTAGTACTTAATTCTTCCATTCTCAAAATGGTTCTTTACAGCTTTTCTCCCTCCCCCCAGTTATGTCTGGTAAACTAGACATAACTAGACTTACTAACTATTAATCTTATGAAGCTACCTGCTTCCTCTTAATTTCTTAACACCAAAATCTCCTTTTTTTTTTAGAGCAAGTTTTTGTGGCTTGAAGGTCCTCACACTCTGTTTAAAAAAAAAAATTAATTCTTTTAGGGCTAGCTTAGGAGCTCTCCACTGTTATGAACCGCCTTTATCCCTGATCAAAATCTTTGAGCCAGGGCTTTGAGTATTGGGCAGTGGCAGTAGCCATTGGTCTTCTTGCTTACCATTTAAGGTATGGACCTTTGACCTATAATTCAGCTGTGATGACACAATCAGACTAAGAACACTGGGGTGCCAGTGTTTTCAACCTTATATTCCTAGGAAAAAGCCTCCTGTCTGTGGGTCAGGGCTGGCTGAAGGAAGAAAACCCCTGGACTCTTGGTTGTATTTACTACTATTGGTTGTACTTACCACTCTTGGTTGTACTTACCAGGTATTTTACTCCTTTAACTCTGTGTTGGAGGTGATAAGAAATGCTAGATACCTGTCCCTGCCATTGAGATACTGTATCCCTTTGATTGGGAGCTGGGGGCAGAGGGAGTCCAGTCTTCTTGGCCACTCCTGTCCGGAATGTAGGTTCTATCAAAGTTAACAGGGGGATGGGGGAAGGAGGGAGTGCCTTGTGACTCATATGCCATAGACTCTCACAGTTAGATTACTAAATTTCAGCAGATTTTCTTGAATAATATTTCTTCATTTGTTGTATTTATTTTTGCTTTATTTTATTATAATTTTTTTTATTTTTTGTTAAGTAGTTTGTATATAGATCATAAATACATTTATGCCATTATGGGATTCAAAGTGTTGATTATTTATACAAATTGGAGTGCTTACATCCTATAAATCAACATAGCCTTCACCTCATTTACCCAATTACAGAATTAAGACATTTGTGTTCTACACTTGATAGATCTAACTTGTACTTGCGATATGCTCCATAGTTGTGGTCCTCCTACTAACCCTCCCTCTATCGACCCACCCCCCTCCTTTCCCCTCCCTTCTCCTTCCCCTTTCTTCCTTCATCCTTGGCTATAGCTGTGTTTCATTTTTCATATGCAAGTGTAAGTGATTGTAAATTGGTTTCACAGTAGTACTGAGTACATTGGATATTTTTTTTCCATTCCTGAGAGACTTTACTAAGAAGAATATTTTCCAGCTCCATCCATGTAAACATAAAAGAGGTAAAGTCTTCATTTTTTTATTTTTAGAATAATTTCTAGCCATTTCAATTTTAAAAAATACTTTTTGCTGGTTATGGATGTTTTACTGGTGAATGGGTTCATGAGACTTCTTATTCTGCAGTTCTGGAAGTGGATTCCCCTCCTATGACTACTTTTTTCAGAGAAGTAAAATTTCTTTGTTATGATGGTGCTAGAAGGTTCGGTGTTCTGAGAAGTACTGATTGGGTTTCAGGGTACCTGTTTTTCTTGCTTTGTTTTTATTTATGCATATAAATGAACCTTGTTATAGTGTTTTACTTTGAAAAAGTTATTTTTGGTGACATATTTTTCTGCTTGTTACTTTGATTTTTAGGTTTGGCTCTAGCATCTACTCTTGCCAAAACTACTAGTCCAAGCACCATGCTGTTTACTTCGCTATCAAACGCTTCAACCTCCACCGCTCCCACTGGGTTCTCAAGTAAGTTACTTGTTTCAGGGAAAATGCTATTCTTTCCCATGAGGCCATTTTACTTGATTTGCCAATATAAGCTATGGATCTCCTGCATCTCAGAAATCATCATTATTCTTAGGCCCATCCATAACTGCTGATATCAATAGTAGCTTTGCTTAAGAGCCTAGTGGTCATGGATTTACCTATTTTTTTTATAAACATAGTTATTATAACTTAAAATGATAACTTTAAGCATATAATTTATTAATGTGATGTTCTGAAACATCTTCTTGAAGCTATTAAGACTAGGAAGAGTCAGAGTTTTTCCTAGTATGTCCAAAGAGAAGAAGTCTTTACTATACATGTGAGTAAGATAAAGTGGGAGCTCTGCTATAGTATATTCTTTGACACTTGATCTTAGCCAAAAGGCCAAGAAGCGATATATAGTATGTTCTTTCATACAGGCTAGGTTTGTGGTCTTTACATCTTACCTGTCAGAAGTGGAACATGACAAAGGACTAGCTATAGTTTGGGGATTCTGATTGACAATGTGATATCTCATGACCTCTTCCCCCAAAAAGATAAATCGGGATAATTTGAGCTAAGCGATGGGACACTAATTATCTCATACCTGCACCTTCTTTGTTGCACATCTTCCATTAGCAGTGTAATAACAAATATTGAATTCTATAATGCCTTAAGCAATTCTTTCTTACAAATCCCTATAAATTGTGCTTTCAAGGTATCTTCTTCACAATGCCATGATGTTCATTAAACGTTGTTGTATTGTAACCCTCGCTGTAACATGTTCCCCTCAAAGCCCTATCATAACAAGATTATTACTATTCCTGGCATTAAAACTTGCTAGGAAATGCTTGTGCTTAGTCCAGCATGAATAGTGGCATACCATCCCCATCCTCTTGGACAATTGGCATAAACATTAGTTAAATTGTTGGTTACTACATGAGTTCAATTTTCTACCAAGTGGAATTTAATTTTGAGACATGATTCTGGAATCTTTTTGTTATATGCAAGCAATATCCTTCTCAACGATGAATATAATCGATTTTATGGATACAAGGTCTGATAATTAAGTTCAAAAACTCACCCTAGAAGAAGTGCTACATCCCTCATTGCTAACTATTGCTATGGTCACCTTTAAAGTACTCCCCTTGGGAAGCTATACAACAACACCAGCACCTTGTCCACCTTTCAAAGCAATTTTGGAGCTCTTTTTCTGGAATGACTATCTGAGCTGCCATTGTATGGCACACAAAAACACTCAACAATAATAATGAACACTGCTCAGCAAGACACCACCACACATCGACACAAACACAGCTATGAGACACTAATATACCGAGGTAATGAAACCTTACCAAGTTGTTTTTACAGTGCTGCCAACGTAAGCACACAGTGGCAAGTTTGCAAACTTAATTTTCAGACCTCGTATTACTATATCTGAGGTATGGAGTTCAAAGTATTGAATTAATTCCATGTTTAGTTAAAATCTGCCCTCTGGCCTTTGCCAGACTTTTTCCTTCCTCCTGCCTCTGATTGATGTCCTTGCCTGCAAAATGAAAAGATGTCTGGATCACACTATCTTTTAATTAACTTTAAAGAATCATAACTTACATATCATAAAATTAATTTAAGTGTGTAATTGATGATTTTTAGTAAGTTTATTGAATTGTGTAACCATTACCACATCTAGTTTTAGAGAATTTCCCCTATCCCAATAAGATCCCTTAGCTACAAATAACCACTCGTTTATTTTCTGTCTCTATAGATTTATCATTTCTGGACATTTCATATGAATGGATTGACCATGTTTGTTTTTTTAAGTTTAACCAGAAGTTTCTAAACGACTCTTCAAATGAAAAAGACTATATAAATTCCTCACTGTTTTTGATTTAAAGGGTAATATTTAATATTATGTTGTTCTCTGCAGTTGGTGCCCCAACAACTTCGGCTAGAACACTTGGTGGTATAACTTTCAGATTTGGATTAAATTTCCCTGGAGCAGGTGCAGCAGCTTCTACTGCATCTAGTAAGATTTTAGAATTATTGGGATGTACTGGGACACTCATTAGAAATGTACTGCATAATAAGCAGTAGTAAGTGGGTCATAGTTCTATAGTTTCTAGTGCTGTCTAAGTGGTTTTGTCCATCTTTCTGAGTATCCCAAAGGTACACCAATATTGCCAAAGAGTACAGTGAGAGAGTCAATAGCAATGGTATTATATCTATGAATTGACTATAGTCAAAACTGCTATCAGATACTTGTCCATCTCTAAACTTAAGTTTTTCTTTTGTTGTTAATCACAGTGTTTAATTGACCTAATATATTGGGACTTATCAAGATCTTTTTCTCTAAAAGTTATTTTAAATTTTGGCCTATATTAAAGCTGACCCTCTACTAAATTTGAGTATGGGAGTTTTCCTAGATTTATCCTACATTTGTTTCTGACAGTAGCTAGTTAGGATGTAGCTGGAAGAGAATTTAGTTACCTATTGCCTATACCTATTGTGAGCTGGGTGGTTAGGAGTCTTTTGCTACTTAAACCTACAATTTAAGTCAGGCTCCATTTTAGGGAAATCTTCTTTGTTTTTACTTTAAAAAGTTTACTTAGCACTGAAATGAATCTTTCTTCAGCCTGGCTTAAACTAAAATCAATCCCCTTCAAGCTTAAAATAATTATTCCTGAACAGAGATATATACCATCTCTTTATGTCTTTTTTTACATAACCAGCACTTATTGAGTTTACACTGTTTAGCAGGCAAACTGGCCAATCTATGAGTTGTGAAGGGTGTGTAGTGAGAACTTTACAAGTTATATCAGTTGCAAAAATTGTAGCATGATTTTCCCATAAAATACAAGAAAAAAAGAACTGATTGTTTGAGTCATGGTTTGAGTCATTGAAACATGAATTAGGAGGTTTTGGATAACTCTATCATAACCTACACCATATGATCTAAGTCTAAATTCCTTCCTGAATACTGTACTCTTGCCACTAGCCCATTCCTTAACAATTTCAGCCACTACTACCTTTTGTACTTACCCTTCTCCCTATCGTATATGTCTCAACCTGACACCCCAATTCACTTTTCCTTCTCTTCAAGTATATTTGCATACTCATATATTTCATCTCACAAACCAGCCTTGCAAAGGAGCTTTGAGCTGTCTTTATCTGCAAATTTACAGCCGTTTGGGATTATTCTCTGCCCTGGGTATAATCATCAAATTTTAAGAGAAGCTTGATTTTTATAGTCTGAGAAGGTGATTATGTCCATTCCAGCATGGAGTAAGATAAACAGTTGTTGATAAGAGACAGGATAGGGAAATTGGAGAATAGGATCTTTTGGAGATTATTTTCATTGTTTTATATAGGGATTTTTAAAGCTATCAGAATGAGATTTATTCAAATGTAAACCCAAATTTGATATACAGTTACTTTGTATTATTTATAGAACTGTGCTTCTCTTTTACTACACAGATAATGTAGAATTGACTATATTAAGTGGTTTAGACCAGAGTTGTAACTTGAAAAAATCAGGCTGTGATATAAAGAACCTTCACTCAAATGCATTGCTTATTTTGATTGAAATATTACTATTCAAATATGCCAGAACTGTTTTATGCCTTTAAAAAAATCATATAGCGTGTACTCAATTCTGATATGAGGACAGTTAATTATCTAGTACACAGTGAGGGAGGGGAAAAGGGAGAACAGAGAAAAGGAAGGAAGGAGGAGGTGGGAGGGTCACAGTGTATGACACATCTTTTGGGGGAGGGACACAGTTACAAGAGGGACTTTACCTAATAAATGCAATCAATGTAACCTGGTTCTTTGTACCCTCAATGAATCCCCAACAATAAAAAAAAAGTCACCTAGAAGGTTAAAATAATCATACCATTTTTTATAATCTTTAAGATTCCTTTATGGTTAGGTTGACAGGTATTAATTTCCTGAAGGTCTCACTCATCATCTTTGGGGAGGTGCTTTGTCTGTCTCTTTAGCTGTTTCTTTAGAGATAGTGATGGTGATGGTAATTGCCCATTCTATTATAAAAACTATACATATATGCATATATACATATGTACATATATCACTTCCTCTAGAGAAAACAGTTTGGCATGTATCTTTCCAACCTTTTCCCCAAACATCTACAAACACATTAAATTTATTTATTTAATGAAAATGGAACTTTCTTTCTGTGTGTGTGTGTACACATATGCACATAATTCTAGAATTCACTGTTTCTTCTTAAGTATACATCTTTAGACATCTGGCTATGTCAGGAAATACAGACGACTTTATTAAAATCATCTGAGGATGAAGATATACTTCTTTATAGGGAGGGCTCTTTTTTCTTAAAATTTCTTTCTATCTTGAATGCAGCAGTTACTCAGTAGTTGAGAGAATTAATAAAGGGAATCTGTTGGTGATATCATTAATGTTCAGCATTTCTGGGGAAAGATTTTGTTTCAGATAAGAGTTTTCTTTTCAAATGAAGAAAATGATGACTTAATGGCTGTAAAGAATTCCACACAGCATCCAATCTGTAGCCTTTCCAGTGTTCTGACTCCAGAGCTGTTTTGTTATTGGGCATGGACTTCCTCTGTGGTGCTCAGTTCACCCTCACAAGAGCTAACACAAAGAATGGGGAATTAGGGGTACAGGTGAATCTTTCTAAGAGCAGAATGTGAATGTTTTAAAGCAATAACTGAGAAAATGACATGAAGGCTGTGTTGACCAGTTTGATGGAAGTATTTCAGATTGCATGTGAAAACCCCACACTGTACCCCAGAAGTGCATTAATGTACATAGTTACCATTCAATTTTTTAAAAAAAAGAAATTATTAAGATGGTAAATTTTAAGTTATATGCTTTTATTGCAATAAAAATACTACTAATAAAGAAAAACAGCAATAAATTGGTGAGGGGAGGGCTGTGGCCAGCTGTCCCTTCCTTCCAGGAAGGTCAGAGCAGATGCACTAGAGTTCTATACACACAGGACACAGCATCCTTCCCTGACCCCATTCTGAATCCTCATAAATGCCTGAATCCAGCCAACATCCTAAAACCTGAGCCAAAAACTTCTCTTCCTCAATTTCTACTTGTTTCTCCAATAAATATGCTTAGGATACTTCAAAATACGTACATCTAAAACCATCTCCTCAGGGCGGGCACAGTGGTTCACACATATATTCCTAGCCCAGAGCAGCCTGAGCAAGAGGGAGACCCTGTCTCTACTAAAAATAGAATAAAACTAGCCAGCCATGGTGGCAGGCACCTGTAGTCCCAGCTACTCAGGAGGCTGAGGGAATAGCATTGCTCAAGAATTTGAGGTTGCTGTGAGCTGTGACACCACAGCACTCTACCCCAGGTGACAGAATGAGACTCTGTCTCAAAAAATAAAATAAAATAAAATAAAACCATCTCCTCTTCCTTTTTCAGCCAAATTTCTGTAGGAGGTTTTAGTGAAACCTGAAAGAACTAAAAACCTTGAGTTGAAGAGTTGGGAATTGATACTTTTCCAAAATGTTAATCAGGCCACAGAGATGAAGTTGAAGAAGGGCTGTGATATATCAAGACATCCTGATACAAGGTGTATCCCACCACAGTAACAGAGTGGCAAGAGCACCTTAGGTTAGGATGGGCCAGGGACAGAGGACAGGGTAATGACCAAACTGGGCGCAGAGTCTGGCGCTTCCCAGAAGTTTCCCTAGTGGCCAAGAAAGAGCTCCCAAACCTTAAAATCCATGTGACCATGTCATCTATAGCTCCCTATTCTCAGCTTAGCAGAAACAAAGATGGTGAGTAACTCGAGATTCAGATGCTCTTTTGTGGTTTTCAAGAACAGTTATACCAACTTCCTTTTATGGGGCCATTCCATCCATGGGATCTCAGTGTGCAGTGCTTGCAGTCTACTGACAGGCTCCAAGTCTGCAGTCACTGGCTATTTTAAACCTGTTCTGGCCTAACTTCCTCTACTATTTGTGTTCCTTTGTCTAGTACCAGAAAGAGGGACAATATTTTTCTTTTAAATACATTAAAATAAGAAAACTGCTAAACATATTTATCTTATTTCCTTGATTCAAAAACGAAGGTTGTTTTCTCACTTAAATGTTTCTGAAATCAACATAATCT
The DNA here is from genome assembly GCA_963575145.1 of Galago senegalensis. Lineage (NCBI taxonomy): Eukaryota > Metazoa > Chordata > Mammalia > Primates > Galagidae > Galago > Galago senegalensis. Next base: position 6,581 of record CAUYTI010029106.1, on the reverse strand, counting down.
TAGCAGTTGATTCGTGGCACTTTTTTCTTTTTTCCTAAAAAGGTGTTATTAAACCAATGGTTTGACTATTCTCTAAATTCACTGAAATACTGTATACTATTATGTGACCACATCCAAGACTACCTGCCCATGTGACATTCTCACAGGCAGATAGAACAACAGACACTTATGTAAATGGCAAGCCTAAAGGGCACTTTTTGGTAATCCTGGGCAGGAAAAATCATTCCTCTATGGCAGGTGGTGCCACTGGCAGCTATTTCTTAAGTGCTAGTTAATCTGGTGTATGAATTTATCTTAAAATATCAACAGTTTTTTTTATTGAATATTGAACATATATATTTCCTCACTCATTTCCCATGGTGCTATTTCTGAAAGAAAGACATTTTGCATAAAAAGTAGAACTTTGTGGCTTTCTAAGTATGTCTAAATCAAACAGGCAAAAATTCAGAACTCTCCAAAGTAAAAATGAAAAACTTTTATCTTTGATTTCTAAAAAATTGAGAAATGCAGGTGTGGTGACTCACATCTGTATTAGTCTCAGATACTCAGGAGACTGAGACAGGAAGATCCCTTGGGTCCAAGATTTCGAGGCAAGGCCAGCATAGCAAGACCCCAACCCTCCCTCCGAAATAAAAAAAAGAAAGAAGGAAATTGGGGAATAAGCTATCCAAGACAAAACAATTTATGAATTTTAAAGCACCCTTATTCACACTGACCTAGAAATTATAAAACATATAGTTGATACTCATCTTCCGTTAGCTACAACATTCCTAATGCAAACTGAAATTTCCAAATTAGACTGAAATTTAAAAATACCTAAGAACAGACTCTATCCTACTTTTGGTGTGAGACTTTGACTCAGCAATACCATAAAATGTAACAATCAAAAATATGATCAAAAACCCTGTTCTCTGTTAAAATATGTATTTATGTTTTATCTTTATTTATTTTTCATTCTTAATAAAATTTTCATTTATCTAATTTGTCTCATTATATTGTAAAAAATTTTAATAAAATGTGACCTTATAGTAATGAATTCATGTTGATTCCATAGTTTCTGTCTACTATAATCCACATGCACATGTTCTTTCATAAGTTTCTTTTGGTGCTTTTTGGTACTTTCTCAACTTATTTAACTTGCCTGGTGTCCTTTGGTTAAAGGAGTTTAGAAGCCCTGCCTTACTGCACCCTACAGACTCCTGTCAATAGACTCCAAAGGTTCAAGATTCAGTTATTTGCTGACATCAGACCTAGTAAAGGGTCACCCTGGTGGCAACATGGTAGGAGTACCCACATCTCTTTGAGGAGTTTCTATTGCAAACTATGAAGAGATGCGTGATATGACATGGGACACCAAGAACACTAAAAATGGAGGTTAAATTGAGACCCCAGTGAAAACATTTGAGAGTGGAGTAAGAAGATCCTCTACCATGTTGCTCAATCTCTCATGACAGGGCAGTGGTTTACAACAGGACCTGAAGTGCCTGATGAAGGCTCCTGGTGGGTGGGGTGGAGGGTAAAATTGAGAACAGTTTGGAAAAGTAGTCATAATTTGGAAAAAAGATTCTCCCAAATAAACTTTGGTCAAATTTGAATCCTTTGAGCTAGTCCTATTCCCAAAAGCCCAATAGCTGTTGTGCAATCCATAGCTATCCTAGGAGACTTTGAGCCATACATAGCACTATCTTTGTAATTCTTACCAGAGCCCTAAAGGGGGGAGGTGACATGGGGGTGCATGTGTGTATGTGTGTGTGTGAGAGAGAAAGAGAGAGAGGGAGGGAAAGACAGAAGTAGTTATAGAACAGTAGCATTAACTTATGATTTTTCACAATCACTTTATAAGGAAGGGAAATCCGATGGAGAAGCTGAACCACCATGAGGTTAAATGCAATGGTTCCCAAATAAAGACCCACCAAACCCTAAAAGTTACACAGAAGCCATCTTAGAGAGCAGGAGGAGGTCAAAGGAAACCAGGACAGGGCAGCACCTGGGCGCTGCCTTCACCCCGACCAGGCTGCATCGCACAGGTCAAATAAAATGGGAAACATACCAAAGTCGCACTAAAAGGGGAAAAAGTATTAAAATTTCAGCAATAGTAACACATAAATAGATGTGAAACAACTACAACTTGAACTTTACCTTAGAAACTAAAACAGTGTAACCTAACCATTGGTGCCCTCATAGTAAACTGAAATATCCTCTTAAAAATCTTCAGCTCGAAGTAAATACAGGGCTTAGAAGAAATAAAGATGATGGTGTCACTTTAAAAAAAAAACAGATGAGGGCAGCACCTGTAGCTCAAAGGAGTAGGGCACCAGTCCCATACACCGGAGGTAACGGGTTCAAACCCGGCCCCAGCCAAAAACTGCAAAATAAAAAGATGGGGAAAAATTGTTATTGCCAACCTCAGCAGGTAACAGACTATCTCTCTAGTGAGCCAACTAGCACCTTCTAATTTAACAGAGAGAGATGAGAAAAGGGTTTATTTGCCAACCTTCAGGTAATGTTGATCCCCAATCCCTAGACAAATTGAGTGGCTTTAAACAACAGAAATGTATCACCCCACACTCCTAGAGGCTCGAAGTCTGAGATGAAGGGTGGTGAGGACTGTCATTCCTCTGAGACCTGCAGAGCAATCTTCCTCACCTCCTCCTAGCTGCCCATGGTGGTTTCCAGCAATCCTTGGCTTGGAGATACATCCCTCTAAGCCCCTATCCACACATAGCCTTCTCCCTGTGCATCTGTGTCTTCACACAATCAACTTCATGGAAGGACCCCTGTCACATTACTTTAGGAGCTCAGCCCACTGCAGTGTGACCCTATCCTAACCGATTCCATCTGCAATCAACCTATTTCCAAATAAGGTCACACACTGAGGTACTGGGGGTCAGGACTTCAATATACCTTTTGCATGGATACAATTCGACCTATAAAAACCAGACACAGGGCTTTTAATGCAGTGGAAGCCAAGGATTGCTGGAAACCACCAGGGGCGAGGAAGATTGCTCTACAGGTCTCAGGGGGATGACAGTCCTCACCACCCTTCATCTCAGACTTCCAGCCTCTAGAACTGTGGGGTGATACATTTCTGTTGTTTAAAGCCACTCAATTTGTCCTGATTGGGGAATCAACGTTACCGAAAATGTTAATGCAAAAACTCCTAAAGCAAAATCTTAAGCCTTTTCCACTCTGGTTGTGCCTGGGAACATTTCTTATTACAAAATGAAAGACAATAGACTGAGAAAGAATCCAGCGAGGGAAACAAGAGCTCAATCCTTATAAAAGCAAAAGATGTTGAACATACATAATGCAAAAAGTTTATACTAACTTGAAACTCCAAGTTAGAGTTCATGGCCGGTGCCTCTGAAATTTCCAGATTGACTGCTTCATGAACATCAGTATTCTGCAATTTGCCTCATTATTCAACACCATGCAGTACTTTATAGAAACATAAAATTGGCAACTCAATCCTTAAACTATATGTTTTAATAAGTAGCAGCTAATCAGGCAAAGCGTTTGCATGCCTGCTATTTTGGGACTGTTACAGTATCTCTCCTGGGGATTGTAAATGTCCTTATTTGCAGCAAATGGTACCCAAGGTAGTAGCAAAATATAAGCCACAGCTATGTAATCACGCTACTGTGAGGGTATGTTCTCAGCAGGTGAGACTGTAAATGTAGGCAAGATAATGAGGAAAAAAACTCATCAAAGAAGGAAGGACGTGGGGCAGAGACTAAAGGAGGAAAAGCAGGCTCCAGGAAGACTCCATTTAGCACTCATACAAAGAATTTAGTTCTGTCTAAATAAATATCGAGAGCTATACAGTGAAATTGGTTGTCTCCTGGCCTTTGACTGACCTTGCTACAACCTTAGCTAGAAGACTAGATTGACTTACCTTGTACTGACAGAGAGCAACAAAGAAAGGCAAGGAGGGTAGAGGTGGGAGGAGTGTGCCGTTTCTCTGGTTCTAAGAGTTCTGAGTCAATCAACTGACCTTTTACTTTCCTGAAATGAGGAATGGTGAACTGCCAAGTGACTCTTGCTGCCTCTCCAAATGATAAATGCTCATAAAACACAGAAGCTCTTTGGGTGTTCACCCAGAGCGGTATGATTTAGAAGTTTTTTTCCTTCTGTGTACTCGCAGAAGACACAGCACCTTTAAATACCACCAGTAGAGACATTTGGAGAAAATACTGCTCCTTTTCAGGTGGCTCTGATTTAAAATGCAAAGGTTTAGGCTTCAACACTCAACTCAAGCACAACCACCAATACGTGAGAGTTTTGCTCCAAGCTCCCGCCCAGAACCTCCTGGCTAGGCTGAGCCATACTAAATAGCCCCTTCTGTGGCTCTCACAGTCCCTGATGAGATGGAGTGGCCCTACAGCCTCCTTTTCACTGATCTGCTGTAACTTATAAGCATTTCCTCTCACTCTCTACAGTTTCCCCATTGGGATTAAAACTAGTAGTCAACCTACTGACTCATTCTTGCCCTCCTCCTGCCCCTGTCAGGGAGTCTTGCATCTCCCATTAGAATGAAAAGACAGTGATGGTGTAGCATTTATTTTTTCTTTACCTCCAGTAGCTAGAGATAACTGGCATATAGCAGCTGACCAATAAGTTGTTGAATTTAACTAAATTAAACAGAAATGCCCTTCAGTTGTCAACACTCTAATGTCTAGGCATATACAGGAAGAACCCCCCACTGATCAGAACACTGGGCTATCGAAGGTGGAAAAGTCTACAAAAGAGATCAGCAAGTAACAAAGAAAGACCTTGCCCATTTCACCCCGTCTTAGTCCATTTTCTGTTCCTATAAAAGTATATCTGCAACTGGGTAATTTATAAAGAAAATAAATTTATTCCTTACAGTTCTGAAGGCTGGAACATTCAATCTTGGGCAGCTACATCCAGATGGCTTGTGGTGAGGGCCTGGCTCTGCATCATAGTATGTCAGAAGATGTCACACGGTGGGAACCTAAGCAAGAGCGGCTGGTGGGAACATGCAAAAGTGCGGGGACATGGAGGCCAACCCAGTACATGACAACCCACTCTTGAGAGAACTAAACCATTCCCAGAAAATTAATCCATTATCATAAGGAACAAAGAAGGCATTAATCCACCTTAATAACGTAATCACATCTAAAGAATCCCTCTCCCCCCCCCCAACAGTGTTATGTTAGCAATTAAATTTCAACATGACTTTTGGCAGGGACAAACAACATCCAAACCATAGCACCCGGGCCCCACTGGGCCTTCCTTTCTCACCCACCAGCAGGGGATGTAAACTGCAGGGTTTGCATCAAAGCTACTTCAGGAAGCACTCAAAGGTCATGTGGGGCTACTGGCTTTGCTCTCCAAGGGTCCTTTCTTTATCTCTCTTTTAGACTGTTTGTCTTCCCATTTGTTTCTCTTCCTGGCCCCACACTCTTTTGTCTCTGTAATTAGATTTAATTTAAGCACCCTTGATTTCTAGCAATCACAGCCTGCCACTACTAGCATTTGCATGCTCAAAGAGAGCATGCTCATTTCCCAGAGCACTTTCCTTTTCTCAAGAGGAAAATGCCAGCCTGGCACAGTGGCTCATATCTGTAATCCCAGCCCTCTGGGAGGCCAAGGTAGGGAGGATCGCTTGAGCTCAGGAGTTCAAGTCCAGCCTAAGCAAAGTGAGATCCTTTAAGAAAAACAAGTGGGGGGGGGGGTGAGAGAGTGCCTCAATAGAGTTATTCACCCTGAAGCTGCCCCTCTTCACACCTGGAGTAGGGAAAACGTGCAGATCCAGGGATCCAAGGTTCTAGGATTCTTACTACGATGCATACTGGGGTTTCATGGTAACTAAGCTTTAGGAAATTCCAATAAACAAAACCACCTCAACAACACACAACCATGAACTATTCATTCAATACATAATTATTCATTATGTATTACACAATGAGGCTCTGTGTGGATCATAACACTGACCCAGGTGGGGAAGACCAAGAAGGATGCGTCACGGTCTCCACCTTCAAGAGGCTTACAGTCTAGTTAGGGAATGGAGTGTACTAGGGATTTGCAAACTGTGGTCCTCAGACCTGCACCACCACATGCAAACTTCTCAGAAATGCAAATTCTCAGACTCAAGCCAAGACTAAATCAAACACTCAGCGTGAGGTCAGCAATCTCTGTTGTCATGAGCTTTCCTAGATTTCTCCTGCACACTGAAGTTAAGGAGCCAGTGGAGTAGACACATGAAAGAAGTTTAAAAACTGTCATACAGACGCACAATCCATGTCACAGAGCAGTGACTGGGCTACTCCTCAGGTCTGGAGAGGGCCGTTTTGTTGCCTGCTCTTAGCCAATAGGTCCTTTCCTCACATTTCACAGATTCAGAATTTTGGCACCAGAATAAGAATGTAACAGCATTTTGCTACTGGTGTACTGGACTCATGCAAGTTTTTTTTTTTTTATTCTTTTTTTTTTTTATTTATTTTTTAATTGAATGTTAACTATGTACATTAATGCACTTCTGGGGTACAGTGTGGGGTTTTCACATGCATTCTGAACTACTTCCATCAAACTGGTCAACACAGCCTTCATGTCATTTT
>CAUYTI010029105.1:0-28827 GCA_963575145.1 Galago senegalensis | reverse complement strand
GCAGACATTGTTTCTACCAAGAGAGCATTTTACTCAGAGGGAAGGCAGCCTTCTATCAGCCCAGCTCGTGAGCCCCCTGGCCCATCCCATGATACCAGCCAGCACTGCTCACTTACTGCATGCATACCTCATCTAATCCTCACAGCAGTCGTACTTGGTGGATAATACTGTTTCTAACATCCAGATGAGGAAACTGAATCACAAAGTAAAAGGGTGAGGTCAGAACTGGCCTCAGGTTCACGTGACTCTAAGAGTCCCTGCTCTTTCCATGCTCGGTGCCTCATACATTATTTTTTATCCTACAGCCAAGGAGGCCTCCTTAATCCAGCTGGTCCTGTGTGGCTTCCAGTCCAAGGCTGGCTTGGCTGTAGTGGAAGCTGGAGGTTGCCTGGTGTGGTGGGAATAACTGGGCTCTGGGACCAGACAGCACCCTGGACACCCACTGGCTCAGCGGTCTTGGGCAAATCACTTAACCTCTGAACCACTGTATTCTTATCCATAAAAGAAACTAAATTCCTCCCATGATTGCACTAATGTACACAGATATGATTTAATAAAAGAAAGAAAGAAACTAAATTCCTGACTTAGAAGGAGGTTGTGGGGATTAGAGATGATGTGTGTCCTGTTCCCACCACAGAGGACCTGGGCATAGGTGTGTGTGATGGTTTAAAACATGTCCACAAATTCCCTAATACTCCTCCCTTTTCTGGAGTGTGGACTGGATCGAGTGACCTGTCTCCAGCAGATAGAATAAGTGGAAGTGATAGTGGCAACTTTAGAGACAGGGAATGAAAGGCACTGTACTTCTGCCAGGCTGGCTTTCTTAGATCACTGCTATGGGGAAGCCAGCTGCCATGATACAAGGACCCTCAAGCTGCCCACATGGCCTCTAGCCAGAAGCATCAGAGTGGACTTGAAATCAGATCCTCTAGTCCCAACCAAGGCTCCAGATTATGGCCAATATCCTGATGACAGTATCTTGACCTCCTGAAAAATGCTGAGTAACCACCCAGCTAAGCCATTCTTGAATTCCTGATCCATAGAATCACTTATTATTATAATTATTATATTTTTGTGAGATAATAAATGTTGGTCATCTTAAGTATATTGTTTATTAATTATAAAACTACAACACACTTTATAATTGGCATCCTCAGGCCAGCAATTGCTTTGAGGCTGAGCTACCCCATCCCTCCCACAGCTATAGTCACAGAGAATCTATACTGTCATGGTCCAGATCCTATGGGCCTGGATAGGAAAGAAATAAGAACTAATATTTACTGAGCACTCGCTGTCTGCCAGGCATTGAGCAAAACTTTCCCCAAATGATAAGGTAGAGACTACTATCATGCCCATTGTACAGATGGGGAAACTGAGGTACCAGAGGCTGAATAACTCACCTGAGATTATATAGGGCAGTCACAGAGCTGGGATCTTTTTTCTTTTTTTTATTAAATCATAGCTAAGTATCTTAATGCAGTCCAGAGCTGGGATTTGAATTAAATACCAACACTCCAGTGTCCAGGTGCTTAGCCAGTGCGTAGCATGGCCCCCTGAACTGCATAATCCCCAGGGCCTCTTCTCCCCCTTGTCCCTCCAGTCCCCCAATTTGGCTCATCCCACTTGCTCTCTTGGGAGGGTGATTAGGACAGGTGCTGGAACAAATCTCACCTAGCCTCTTGTCCCTTAGCCAGTGAGCACCTCTGCCCACACACTCTCTGTCACTTTCCCCACTGACAGGTGAGTGAGTTTGTCCCTCACCTACCCCAGTGCTAGTCACTGAGCACCTTTAAATTATAAGGGTCCTACGTGTCATCTAGTCCAATCCCTGCCTCCCCTTCCCTATTTTTTTCAGACGTAGAAACAGAGAGATGCAGTGAGTTAGCTGAAAACATAGAGGAAACTGAGGCCAAGGCCCAGGTCTCCTGGCTCCTCTCAACCCAGCCTGCCTGCTGCCCTCCCAGAACATGGGTTGCCCTAGTGCCCACTGGAGGCCCCACTTCCCAGTCCCGATATGTGGGATTGGCACCTGGGCCAAACTTCCTAGCAACCTCCACTGGCCAGCCCCCCGGGGGCCGGAGAAGGGGGCTTATCTCCACCTTGGATGCAGTGTTGTCTCAACCCACCCCCACCCTTCCCTGCCAGGCAGCCCTGATTAATGGGCCAGTGCTATCTTATCTCCCCCACTGGTTAGGGATTGATGGGAGGTGGCAGGGCCCAGGCAGAATACACTCTGCCCCCCAGACCAACATGAGAGCTCCACAGGAGGAGAGGGCTCCAAATTAGGCTATTCTCTAGCTGCCACCTTGCTCTCCCACGTGAACTGGTTGAGCCACCATGAAATATGTAAAGCATCGGGACAATGCCAGCACTTAACAGTGGCTCAATACATGGCAGCCACTGTTAACTACTGCTAGTTCTGGGAGTTCTTGGGTCAGAGCCTCCCTGGAGTGGAGTCACTCACCTCCCTAGACAAGGGCAAGATCCCTGAATAGCCCACAGGGTATAATAAGCCCCACCCTAGCCTCAGGTGTGCCTCTGTAAAATAGGCACTGGTTTGGGACTAGGAAATGGGGTTGTAGATCTGATTTTCTTTTATGTTATTTTACTGAGTACCCCAAGGGTGGACTTAGGGGGTGTACCCAGCTGTGAGGCTTTAGCAAATCCCTTAGCACTCAGTTTTCCCCTCTGAGTAAGGGGTAGGATAACCTTGTCATTGCCCTCCACACAGGCTCTTGGATGAGATAACTTCTGAAAAGCCCGTTAGGGACTGATCATTCCACGTCACACCAGAGTGTGGGCTTCAGGATCCCAGAGGGAGTCAGACACAAAACTGACTAAGGGGTTGATGTTGATGTGCTTGTACTCACCAGATCAACCCCAAAATCTAGCTTGCCTCTGGGAGAGAAAAGATGCCTGAGTCACAGGCCTCCCAAGCTGGGGCTAAGGAAGGATGCCCAAATGTTCCGCTTTGCCCCCTCCCTCATCAGAAGAGTCCCAGGTGACTCCTCTTGCCCAGGTGTGGTAACTCCTAATATTAACAGCACCACTTTCACTCTCCAAAGTATCCCTGTTTGGATAAGTTATATGGTCCTTAAGTTGAAGGAATAAGGTTTTATCCTTCCCTCAGGGACTATGGGACTCCATCTAACCTTGAGCGAGTGGCCAGCATGTCCAAAGTCAGGCAGTTAACTATGTCGGGGCTACAAGGGCCCATGGTCAGAACCCACAGCTGTTCTTGTCACCATTGGACAGTCCAGAGGACACACTTGACCTCTTCCCCAGCTGTCTCAAGAACAGTGGTCACCACACAGGGGCCAAGGAAGATAGGAAGAGGAAAGCAAGGGGATGGAGATAAAAATGGAGGGAAGAACCAGGAACAGTAGACTTTCAGATGAACAAACAGAATACGGGAAGAATAGATGAATTAGATGAGAGAGAGAGGAGAGAAAAATGGATGAATGGAGGTGAGTGGAAGAAAAGGAAGGATGAAAGGGAGGGATGAAGACGTGGACAGGGAGACAGTGGGAGGAATGAAGAGAGATGGATGTGAGTCCTGCAGGCCTCATCCCCCAGCCCTCTGGCAGGGCACAGTAACAGGACTCTGCTGCCAAGACAGACCCAACTCCTTTGGCCCCCAAGAAGCCCATCTTCCCTCCCCCACTACAAAGACATTCCCAGGCCTCTCCTTCCCCCCTCCACCACCACTATCCTGGGCCCCTTGCCATTGCCCCTTCCCAAAGGGCAAAGGGCAGCACAGCCAAGGAAAGCTATCTGCTATCAGCCCCATTTTAACCAGGCCTGTTTACTCTGGGTCGGCAATTAACCGAGTCCCCTTCCCAGATCAATTAATAGTGGGGGCCTACAGAGGGCACTGGGAGTCTCGGCAGGCCAGGTTACTCATTGACAATGGAGAATTGATGGAGGCTGCTCTTAATCCTGCTCCAAGAGGTCCCATCCACCATTCTCCTGACTCAAAGAGGCACCCAGGTCCCAGGGAGTCCTTAGTGTGCACAGCTGAGGTCCTTGGTCTGCCTCCATGGGCCAGCTCAGGGGGCACCTGAAGATCATGTCCCTCAGGAAGGCTCATGGAGTCTTCTCTTCCACTGTGACCTTGAGCAAGTTACCTCATCACTCTGGGCCTCCATCCCCTGTTCTATAGATCAGAGATGACAGTAAGACAGACATACATCAAAGAGGAGCTGCGAGGACTAGTGAGTTGACATATACAGCACAAGTGGCCTCAGGACATGCATGTCAGTCACTGGCCAAAGCTTTGGGCTACTCTGGGGAACTGGGACACCTAATCTTTTCATTCTCTGGTTTCTTCTACTCTCCCCTGGGGTTTCCTGGGCTGTAGTAGACCCTTGGAAACCCTCACTGCCCAGAAGGATACCAGAGCTTCCTGCTGTCAAGTACAGTAGCCACCAGCCACATGCGGTTATTTAAATGTAAATTAATCAAGACTAACTAAAATTAACATTATTCAGCCATTAAAAACAAACACATAGCCAGGTGCAGTGGCTCATGTCTATAATCCCAGCACTTTGGGAGGAAAAGGTAGAAGAATCCCTTGAACCCATTCATTCAAGATCGGCCTGGGCAACATGGTGAGACTTCATCTCTACAAAACAAACTCAGCTCGGCACCTGTGGCTCAAGTGGCTAAGGCACCAGCCACATACATTCAAGGTGGCGGGTTCGAATCTAGCCCAGGCCCACCAAACAACAATGACGGCTGCAACCAAAAAATAGTCAGGTGTTGTGGTGGGTGCCTGTGGTCCCAGCTACTTGGGAGGCTGAGGCAGTAGACTCGCTTGAGCCCAGGAGTTGGAGGTTGCTGTGAGCTGAGATGCCATGGCACTCTACCCAAGGTGACAGCTTGAGGCTCCTGTCTCAAAAAAAAAAAAAAAACTCGTTTAATTATCTGGGTGTGGTAGGTACACCTGTATTCTGAGCCACTTGAGCGTCTGAGGCAGGAAGATTGAGCCCAAGAGTTGGATGTTGGCTCGGCACCTATGGTTCAAGTGGCTAAGGCGCCAGCCACATACACCTAAGGTGGCGGGTTCAAATCCAGCCTGGGCCAACCAAACAACAATGACGGCTGCAACCAAAAAATAGCCGGGCGTTGTGGCGGGCACCTGTGATCCCAGCTACTTGGGAGCCTGAGGCAGGAGACTCTCTTGAGCCCAGGAGTTGGAGGTTGCTGTGAGCTGTGAAGCCACGGCACTCTACCCAGGGTGACAGCTTGAGGCTCTGTCTCAAAAAAAAAAAAAAAAAAGAGTTGGATGTTATAATGAGCTATGAAGCTCACTGCACTCCAGCCTGGGTGAAAGAGCAAGACCCTGTCTCTAAAAACAAACAAACAAACAAGGAATGCATGCTACAATATGAAAGAACCTTGAAAACACTGTGTTAAGTGGGAAAAAAAGACACAAAAGGTCATATTCCGTACGATTGCATTTATGTGAAATGACCAGAAATCCATGGAGACAGAAAGAACTGTGGTGATTGCCAAGGGCTGGGGGGAAGGAGGGGCTAGGAAACCACTGCCTAATGTGCACGAGGCTGACAAAAATGTTTCAGGACTACACAGAAGTGATGGCTGTACCCCATTGTGAATATACTAAATGCCATTGAATTATTCACTTTTATCAGTACCATGCGCTAACCGATTGTGCTACTGGAGCTCTTGGATTGTTCACTTATAGACAGTTAATTTTATGTGACTTTCACCTCACTAAACAAAATTAAATTTAAAATTCAGTTTCTCAGTAGCACTAAGCACATTTCAAGTGCTCAGTAGCCACACGTGGAAGGCTCAGATATGAAACCTCTCCATCATTGCAGAGATTCTACCAAACAACACTGCCAGACACACTTGACCTCCAGGTAGTCAAATAATTATAGTGATGAAACCTTTTCACATACATTATCTCACCTGATCCTCTCACCAGGATGGCATCATTATTTTCCTTTAAGAGATGGAGAAATTGGGACCCAGAAAGGGGAAATGCAACCCCAAGGAAGTGGCAGGCCAGGGACTTACAGTGGGTCTGTAGGCATCAAGTCCCAGGTCTTTTCTGTCTTCCTCAGAGATGAGCTTGACCTGGGACAAAGTTGCCAAACTCCTTTCTGGTTGTCTGGCTCTTCTGCCCACAGGCTGACTCTTGGTTTCCTATCAGATTTGCTTTCTCCTAACAGGGCCCTGGCAACAGTTTAAAGCGGAGAAGGGTGTGAAAGTGTGTGGTCTGGAAGTTGAAGGGTGCTCAGTTCCTGTTTGCACAAAATGTGGGGAAGAGAGCTTATTGCCAAAATGATTTGGAATCTAAACAAAAATTCCAGGAAGCCAGAGACTGGGTAATGTGAGCTGAGGGGAAGAATGCACCTTTCCCTGACCCCAAGTAGCCTTGCCACATAACTAGGTCAACAGGGCACAGACCTCTTTGTCTCCATCTGACCTGGAGCTGGCCTCAGAGCCCTCCAGGGAGAGTTGGGGAATAGCAAATCTCAGGCTATTTTAGTTTTTCTAACTTTGGGACAATCTTGACTCATGGGGTGATGGGAAAATCATGGGATCTTGGGTGAGTCAAAGCTTTGTTCTACTCCAGCTCCATCACTTACTGCCTGGAAGACCTTGTGTAAGTCAACTTAACTTCTCTGTGCCTCAGTTTCCTCATCTGTGAGATGGGCACTGTTCCTGCATGCCACCCTGGATTGTTGTAAAGGATGAAACAAAATCACAGCTTTGATTCCCAAACACCTATAGAGATGAGTTATTCTCACCAGGACCCCAGCAGTTCTCAGATCCATGGGGATCTTTAAATCAGCACAAACCTCTGGGAAGTCTTGAGACTCAAGTTCTCATTGATTATACGGATAATAGAATGCCCAACTTATGAAAACCCAGAGACATAGGCTGACTGCCCTCTCAGTATGTGAGGTGCAGTCAAGTCTATCAGGAGACTCCCCACTGTGTGACCTTGGGCAGGTTACTCAATCACCTCTGATTTCTCATCTGTAAACAGGATGACAATGATGGCACCTGTCTCACAGCATTGTCAAAAGAGTGAAATGAGAGATGATAAGATACTTAAAGCAGAGCCTGGATACACAAATGTCTGCTAACACTATTATTAATTACAGTCCTGAGCTGGGTGCTGAGACAGATAAAATGGACATGAACCCAAATAACAACTCTAGGTAAAGGGGGACAGGGAATAAGACAGGACAGAGGCGGGAATTCCAGGATGTGGGCAGCTTCCAGGAAAGATTTCTCATTTCACCTGCAGGAGGCCCAGCAGCAGGGCCCTGGAGAGAGGCTGTGGGTAGAGGAAGCAGAGGCCAGACAGGGAAGCAGGCACAGCTCACATCACCCACCCAAGGCCAGCCTTTCTCATCTTAGTCTGCACTCCACTGCATCAAAATTGCCTGGGAGAGATATGTGTTGAATTGGCATCTTTGCAGATGGCCCATAATATTTGCAGTATCATCTTTGGGAACCTCTCTCCTCCCTTGGCTACTGGGTATGCCAAGTCAGTCAGCTTAGCCAAGGTAGACCCAGGAGGCCAAGAACAATTCACAGCTACAGGAAGTTAATATCCAGATCTCACCTGCTCATATCATCTCTTAGGATTAAACAAAAGCTTGGGAGGCCAAGGCAGGAGGATCACTGGAGGTCAAGAGTTCGAGACCAGTCTGAGTAAGAATAAGATCCTGTTAAACTACCAGTAAAAATAGAAAAACCTAGCCAGGCATTGTGGTGAGCACCTGTAGTCCCAGCTACTCAGGAGACTGAGGCAGGAGGATCGTTTGAATCCAGGAATTTAAGGTTGCTATGAGCTAGGCTGATGCCACAGCATTCTAGCCTAGGCAACAGAGACTGTCTCAAAAAAAAAAAAAAAATTAAACAAAAACACAAACCATGAGGTATATGCAGAGGTAAGGAGTACCAACTGGTATAGCACAGACGATGCCCAATTTCAACAAAAGTCTGACAATCTGTAGGCACCTGGCCGACAAAACCCAGCTACCGAGGCCCCATCAGCAGTGTTAGAACTGGGGAGGGTCCACACTGGGCTGGGCCTCTGGAAGGAAGGGAGTGCCTGGTGGGTAGGGCTATGGACCCCACACCAGCCCTTAACCACACTCACCCCTTTCTTCTGCTTTAATTGTTGAATTCCCACTCACCATCCCATTTGAAAACAGGATAGTTCTCCCTTAAAAACAATGGTGGGAAGCATTGACCTATCAGTGCTTCTAAAGGGGCTCTCAGGGGCTCTATCAGCATTTGGGCAGGACAATCCTTGGTCATGCAGGGCTTTGCTGGACGTGGCAGGAATTTGGCAGCCCCAGCCCCTTCCTTCCAAAGGCCAGACAGCGCCAGTCCTGACAACTAAGCCCAGAGTCACCTAGGAAGCACTTCCAGCTTCCAGGTAAGGCAATTGAGACCCAAGAACCCAAGCAACCAGCCACCAGACAGCAGGGGTGGTCTTGAGCATGGCAGAGATACAGGAAGTGGGCTGAGCCCAGGTTTCCCAAAAAGGGACAGAGGGGAGGTGGGTTCCCTTTTCAGAGAGCCCTGTGCAGGCATCCCTGCCCTAAACTGCCAGCTGGAAGAACTAGGGAAGCCCTACGAGGGCCTGAACTCTCAGCCGCCAGGACAGAGGAGCTATTCTGGGCCAAGTGAGGAAGCCAGGACCACATCGGTGGCCCTGAGGGCAAGTGTCCAGCAGTTCCCAGGCTGAGGCCCCAGCTCCCTCCCATCAAAGGACAATTACTCCATTGGCTGGGATGGGGAAAAAGAGGATCAGTCAACTACTTCCTCACCCCACAGAGCCTGGGCCATGCCCGTTCCTCCCAGCATAGCACCCGCTCCTTAATGAGGCCATTGTCACCCAGGATTCCCCCAACACTCCTGCCCTGGGTTTCCCCTCTGCAGTCCTGCCCCTGGGTCCTTCCCGGAGGTTCTGGACTTCCTCCCCTACACCCCCAGCACAGAGTCCCCTGAGGCCTCCCTGACCTACTGTCCCCTTGATGGGCAGTCACTTCTTACTCTCAGCCTCTGCTTTTTCATATTAATCAGAGATGCAAGGATAGTACATCGACTTCTGTTCAGCATGAGAGAAGAAACTGCGTCCGGAGAGCATGTAATTCCAGCCAAAAGCAAATAAATCTGCTGTTTTATTTACGGGCAAATGAACCATTCTGTGTTGATTTGGAAAAACATGGAGAATAGTTTATGAAGCTTAGTACACCCTTCACAGGCCCTGGGTGGTCAGGAACCAACAAAATAGAGGACAGTTTTCAGTGGCAGCATTTTATAAATCTGGAGTCTACAGAGCCTCACATAGCCATAGCCAGGACTGACAGTGGGGCCCAGCAGCCCCCATGTCCTGGGATTACACAGAACCCTTTGAATGCTTAACACTAGCAGAGTTTTTTGGTTCTTGTTTTTTTCATGGACCACCCCTCCATAACAAATTTTTTTTTCTTTTTTTTTGAGACAAAGCCTCACTCCATCTCCCAGGCTAGACTGTAAAGGCATCATCATAGATCACTACAATCTTGAATTCCTATGCTCAAGCAAACCTCCTGCCTCAGCTTCCTGAGTAGCTGGGACTACAGGCGTGTGCCATCACACTGGACTAATTTTTCTATTTCTATAGAGACAAGGGTCTCACTATGTTGCTCAGGCTGGTCTCAAACTCTTGGCCTCAAGTGATCCTCCTACCTTGGTCTCTCCCAAAGTGTTAGGATTACAGGCATGACCCACTGTACCCAGCCAACACTAGCAGTTTTAAAGACCTTCAAGTACTTCTCATTTAATCTTCCCAACAAATCATCAAAAACATTCTTCCTGTCCCTGTTTTACAGATGGGGAAACCGAAGCACGGGGAATCACGTCTTATTACAGTTCCCACAGCCTGTGAGTGGTAGAGGCAAAAGCCTAACAGGCTTTCGCACTTTGACTCTGCATCCAGTGCTCTTCCCACTTTCCACAAAAAGGAGGCTTTAGAGCAGCTTTCCACCCATACCAGGAAGTCACCCCACTTGTAATTATAAGCTTTTTGTGTATTTGTTTATTGGCTGGATTTCCCTCTAGACTGAGAGCTCTCTGAGGGCAGCAACCCAGCCGACGTGGTCAAACCTGCTACAGCCTCAGTGACTTGAGTCTCATGAAAGAGTCTGCTGCCCTAGGGCCTTCACTCTGGGCCAGTCCTCAGCCATGTGGCACTACCCCCGGTCACTTCTCACCTCCACAGAAGGAAGTCCTGGGTTCAAGTCCTGCCTCTGCTTCTTGGCTGTATGACTCTGGACAAGTTACTGACCCTCTCAGAGCCTCAGTTTATTCATATAAAATGGAGATAATAATGCCTCCCTCAAGTGCTATTGGAATAATAAAATGAGGTAATATATGGGAGAGCGCAGAGCATACCAGGCACCACCAGGCCCTAAACAAGTATTCAAGAGAGGAAGGAGAAAGGGAAGCCAATCTGAGCTTAGGGGCTTTGTCCCTCACTCCCATCCCTCAGCAAGCATGGCAAGTGACAGACCACTTAACCTGCTCCACTCAGTGCCCAATACAGTCACCCTCTATAATCACCCTGTCACCTTCCTGATCTTCCCTGGCCTCACAAGAATTTCAACAAAGCCTGCTAAAGGCTCATCTAGACTCCTTTATTCTACCACTTCCTCCCACCAAGTATCCATCCAACTGTTTAGTCATTCATTCATGCAACATTTATTGGGCATCTACTACATATATGTCAGGGGCCTAGGGGCGAGAGAAACAGGAATGAACAAGACAAGCTCTTGCCCTGTGGAGTTCTCAGTCCAGTGGGGAGCCAGAAATTGAGCAGATAAACCAGTGTGATGAGGGCTGCAATGGGAGCTTCAGCCTTCTAGAAAATGCCCAGCAAGGGAGAGTCAGAGTAAGAACTTTATCTTAAGAACAATGGAGCCATGGAGGGTCTTGAACTGAAGGGTGAGGCCCCTAGGCTTGCAATTTGAAATGATAGCTTCAGCTCACATGGAATGGGAAACAATTAGAGTGAAAGGCAGCAGAGGAGACGTGAAGAGGGGAGGAAGAGGCAGAGCACAGTGGATATAAGAGAAATTAGGAGAAAAGAGCCAGGGAATTTGGTGACAGCCTCTAAGGACCACTGTCACACCACTGATGCTCAATGATATTAACTAACAATTTGTGTTTACTGTGTGCACTGTTCAAAGCACTTTTTAAATTAACTCTAACCTTCTCAATAATCCTATAAGGAATTATTGTTTTTACAGATGAGGAACCTAAAGCACAGAGAGGTTCAAGAGGCATTGCTGAAATTAGAGCCCAATCTGGGACTAGTGATCACACTCTTATCCAGAACATTTGACTGACTTTCTGAAGTGCTTCTAGGTGGGGTCACCTACTGGCCATAGCCTAGAGACTCTAGCCATGCAGGGAACCCAGGGGGAAGAGAGGCTTATTTGGCCTTCTCTCCATCACAGCCCTATCTAGAAAACACCAGCACAGTCCATCCCCATTATACTTGCTTTTGCACTTCTGACAGGCACACCTAGGGCTGGAGCAAGCCCCAGGCACAAGAGAAGCCTGGCCTCTGCCTTTGTTCTCCAGGCCACATGAGATCCAGGACAATCTGAAGAGCCTATCAGTGCCAGACACGTGGAAGGAAGGAGGGAGGCTCACCTCCCTGGCTGCTCACTTTGGTGACCAGAGAGCCCAGCTCAAGCCCCCACTGCTGGGTAGGGTGCCCAGTGATCCTAAGCAGGCCTGTCTGAACTGCCCACTAGAGTACAGCCTCCTCAGCAGCGGCCCTGCACAGCTGGGGGCCTCTGAGACAGATTTTGACTTTACCAGCCAAAGAGAAAACGCTGGAAAGTAAAACAGTGCTGGAGGTGTGGGAGGAAGAGTTCTAGACTAGGAATCAGGAAGGCCAATTTTTAGTTTCCTCTTATAGAAAATGGTGGAGACAGTAGGACTGATAGTTCCATCAATCACATAGACCACTCACCCTAACTCAACAAGCACTCCATAGCGTCCTGGCAGGGGGACGCTGAGATTGTAAATAGGCAGCTGATTCTAGGAGACTGAAACAATGACAAGACTCTGTCTTACCCCTTCAGGCATCCCATCCCTCCTAGGAGATAGGACCTCCCCATAGCCCAGGGACAGAAGAGGAGACAAGAATCCTGAGGCCCTCCTTCTACTCCTGAGCCCCACCTAGGGCCAAGCACACATCAGCCTCAATGCAGTCATCATCCCAAGCTCCTTCCCTTTCATCATCTCATTCATTCTTCAAGATAACCCCATGATGGGTCATGCAGGGCAAAGTGGTCCTCCCCATTTCACAGATTAGTCAACTGAGACTCAGGGAGGAACTTGCTAGCAAATTAAAAATGCATAACTCAGATCTTTTGGATCCAAGTTTGGTATCCTCCCCACTGCCCTACATTGCCTCTCCCATAAGCCCTCATAAGGAGGTGCAAATAAGATCTCCGGGCTCATGGCCCTGTTAAAGCACTGATCAAAGAGTTATAAATACAGGGCACTCCATAGGGTGCTTCTCTCATTCTCTCATTTATTATCTCAGGAAGTTTTCACTCACATGCAGCAAGTAGATGCTATTAACCCTATTTTACAGAAGAAGACATTGAGGCTCCAAATCCAACACACACATACCCCCAAAGACACATCACTAGGAAGTACTCAGGATTCACCACAGATCAGTCTGACTCCAAAGTTCAGACTCTTGCTGCGACACTGTATGACCTTGGCGTGTCTGTGTTCTCCACACAGATGACCGATTTTCTTCCATGTCTACGCTTGACCCACAGCAGGTTCTAGTAAGTGTTGGTTCATGGAATTTTAAGTCCCAAGTCCTAAAGCATTAAAAGGAACAAAGAAGGATATTTCCTGCAGATAGAAGAAATCCAACCAGAAGGTATAATAATCATGAAGCTTTATGATCCTAACAACAAAGCATCAAAGTAAAGCAATAAAGCAAAAATTGATTTTTTTAAATAAAGGGAAAATTCACAAACCCACAAGCCCAGTAGATTTCATATACCAGAAAAAGACAGATTAAGTAAGCTAGCAGTTCTCAAACAATTTGGTCTGAGAACTTCTTTGTGCTCAAAAAAGCTGAGGACCCCAGGGTGGCGTCTGTGGCTCAGTGAGAAGGTTGCCAGCCCCATATACCAAGGGTGGTAGGTTTGAACCCAGCCCTGGCCAAACTGCAACAAAAAATAGCAGGGCATTGTAGTGGGTCCCAGCTACTCAGAAGGCTGAGGCAAAAGAATCGCCTAAGCCACAGCACTCTACCAAGGGTGACAAAGTGGCACAGTCACTTAAAAAAAGAAAAGAGAACCCCCAAAACCTTTTTCTTTATGTGTGTTTGTACATATCACCATTCATCATATCTGAAATTTAGAATGAGGAAAATTTTAAATTTATTAATTCATTTAAAATAATAAATCATAGGTTAATGTAAATTTTTATGAAAAATAATTATATTTTCCAAAACAATTTTAGTGAGAAAAGTGGCATTGTTTTACTACTTTACAGATCTCTTTAATCTCTGGCTTAATGGAAGACAGCTGGATTCTCATAGCTGCTTCTGCATTCAATCTGTGACCATATGTTGTTTTGGTTGAAGTATATAAAGAAAATTTGGCCGCACACAGAAATGTAGTTGGAAAAGGGAGGAGCATTTTAATAGCCTTCTCAGTTAATTGCAGATATTCTTCTTTGATATTACTCCAAAAATTGACGTATAGTTTCTCAAATGTTCATTGCAATATAGAATCTTAAACCTTATCAATAAACTTCTCTATTACCTTAAAATACACTGCTCTACTTGTACTTTATTTTATTTATTTTGTGACAGAGTCTCACTCTGTTGCCCTGGGTAGAGTGCTGTGACATCATAGCTCACAGTAATCTCAAACTCCTGGGTTCAAGCCAGCCTCTTGACTCAGCCTCCCATGTAGCTGGGACTACAGGTGCCTATCACAACATCTGGCTGGTTCTTCTATTTTTAATAGAGATGGGGTGTCTCTCTTGCTTGGACTGGTCTCGAACTCCTGAGTTCAGGCAATCTACTTGCCTCAGCCTCCCAAAGTGCTAGGATTACAGGCCTGAGCCACTGTGCTGGCCCATCTTATACTTTGAATGGCCATTTGCATTGTGTGTAATTTTGATTTCATATACCACCGAAAAGTTCTTGGACACTCCCTGGGGAACCCTAATCACATGCTCAAAACCACTGAAATAAATTAAGAAAAACGTAGAGTTTGATAACATAACTAGCAAGTTTGATCTAAGAGATATTCATATATAACAAACCATGAATACACATTCTTTTGAATAATTTTCCTCCATCAGCTAGAGGAAAGGTCTAGATAGACTATAGATGCTCCAAAATGAACAGATGCCCAGCATGCCAGGTGTTCCACTGGCTGCCAAGGCCCTGGTTCAGCCTCCTGAGGAAGGGGCATGACATCAGAGCCACAGCCTTCTGCTCAGGCCACAGACCCAGGGTAACTGGCCAGGGAGAGAGAGCAAGAGAGCTCCACTGGTGACTGCCCCAAGGCACAACCCTCATCTGGGCTTGCTTCTGTGTAGTTTCCCTCCTCGCTCTCACCATGCTGGCTGGTGTCAGGGAGCCTTGAGAGTCCCTAAGGCAGTTGCCAGGTAAAGACTTCTGGGGGGCTTACAGCCTGGTCCCACTGCCCCTTCGATCCCCCAAAGCTGTAAGGTATAGACTCATTGGGCTCCCTGGCTACGTACAGTTCTTACATAACCAGCAGCAGGAACAAAGCCCTGCTCTGTCCAGGCCAGGCACTGGAATGCCAAGAACAGCACAGCAGACCAGCTGCCCAAGGAGCCAGCACCTTGCACAACCACCTGGGGGACTCCAACACCCCTGCCAGGACCCACAGCCACACCTCCCCTGGGAGGCAGAAGCCTGCCAAGCCCATGGAGGGTGGGAAAAGTCAGAGTGCAGGGAACAGAACTGCTAATCAGAACCCAAACCAGAGCCAGGAACAAGGTATCCCAGGGGGTTTGCAGAACACACATTTTTATCCCAAAGTCACACATCCCTTGGGGATCTAACATTCCCAGGTGCTCATTACGTGCTGGCACTGTATTGGGGGCTCTCTTTCCATTCATCCTATTCCTGTTTGTCTCTCACAATAACTGCTGAGGAAGTTGTATTTTTATAAAGATGGAAATCAAAGGTCAAAATGGTTAAGTACTTGTCCAAGGTCACAAAGCCAGTAAACGGCCAGGATTTGAACCTATCTGCAGAGTCCAGACTCTTACACCATTCCTGCACTATGCTGCCTGGCCCACAGAGGCCAATCCTTCACTTTCTGAGTGGTCATCAGCAGAACCTCTCCTGGCCAGGGGTTAGGAGAGGGAGCAGGGGAAGAGAAGGCCCCAGCTTGATCTACCCAGACCCAACTAGGTCATCCTGGTCATCAGACATGTCATGCTCCACCCCTGGGGCTCTGTCTGCTGAATCTTCTGCCTCCTCTGCCTGCCTTGTACCTTTTCCTCACAACTAGACCAGATGACGTAGAGCAGCTCTTCTGCACATCTGTGTCCCCATCTACACTGCGCCTTGCACACATTAGAAGCTCCATGCATGTTCACTGAATGAGTGGTGCCTTGCCCCACTCCACTACCACTGCAAGGACAGATCTAAGGGAGACAGGAGCCCTGGAAATAATGGCGGGTGTTAGATAAAGGGAAAGGTGTGCTAGATAAAGTTAGATATAGGGGGGAAATGCCCCAGCCCCCCTGCCTCCCAGCTCCCAGCCCTCCTCTGAGATACCTCCCCAGGGCACCCTGCCACCAGAGGCTGGCAGGTCAGGTCTCAAGCTAGGCTCTCAAGAAGAAGCCCACATCACCGCTGCCCTACCAAGCCTCTTGCCCAAGTTCCTTTCCCAGAAAAGGTGGGGCCTCAACAGGAGAGAAAGATACCAAGCGTGGGGTTCCCAAAAGTCACCTCTACTCTGATGCTGCCCTGGATGCCCTCCTTAGAAACACTGTTGATTCCTTCTTCTCCCACATCATTCCCTAGTCTGGGTTGAAATTATCCTTCAGTAAGAAGCTCTGGCCTTTGGAGTCCAACACCTGGATTCAAATCCTGATTCCTTCACATATGAGCTCGGTGACCAAGAACTTGTTTGTCCACCTCTCTGAACCCACCCTCCAGAGCCATTGGGCCTACAGACTCTGAATTCAAATCCCCTAGTTGTTTCTGGAATCTCACTCTGAATTTCAGGGTCAAATCCTGGCTATAAGTCTTACTTAACTTCTCTTTGCCTCAGTATCTTTAGCTGTAAAGTGGGAATAATACCTCCCCACCTTACAGCATTACTGTGGAGTTAAATGAGGTAAGTTATACGGGGTGCTTGGAACAGAGTTGGCCCCCACTGTTAGCCCCCACTGAGTATTAGCTAGCACTAGAAACAGTGGATGATACGGTTGTAGTGTGCCTTCCCATCTCCGGCACTTAGTAAGAGCTCACTAAATAAAAGCTATGATTACCTTTGCCCCCACTAGACCGTGCCGTTGCTGAAGCTGGGTTCCCATTCATACTCATCTTTGACTCCGCAACAGCCAGCACGGTGCCTGGCACCAAGCTCGTAAACACCTCAGGACTGAAGTGTGAGAACTGGCCAGAGGACCAGGAGGTCCAGGAGGGTTGGGCAGCCAGGAGCCTCCTGCCAGGGAGAAAAGAAAGCGAGGTGTCAGGAAGAGAAAACAGGACGGAGGGAGAAATGCCCCGGCGTATAGATAAGCAAGTGAAGTGCGTCAGAAAAGGAACAGGAGAGGCCGTGGCGGAGAGCGATAAGTAGCAAGGATGAAGAAGGCGAGGGGCGAGGAAAATGCCAAGGGAGGCGAGGGTGAGGGCGCGGGCGCCGCGGGAGAAGCGCAAGACCAGGTCAGGGTTGTGGAGGGGCAGCCAGGAGAGCAAAGAGGGACGCCCGCGCTAGGCGCGCTGCGCGGGGACCCAGCGGGAGGGGCTCGGGGGCTCCACCCTGCCTCCCCGCCTTGGGGGCCGGGCGGCTACAGATTGGCTGGGGCGCGCGGAGAGGCTGGGGTTGGAGCCCCAAGGTGGGAGGCGCCAGGATCATTCCCCGCGCCCTCGACGCGGCTGCCATACACTTGGACCACCTCTGCTGGGAAGCGTCGGGTGCCTGCGCGGCGCACGCCGGGGGACGGGGCGGCCATGCGGGCTGTGGTGGGGGCCGCGCGGGCGGCCGCGCTGGCGCTGCTGCTAGGGGTGCTGCACGGGGCGCCAGCGAGTGGCCAGGAGTACGACTACTACGGCTGGCAGGCTGAGCCGCTGCACGGCCGCTCCTACTCCAAGCCGCCGCAATGCCTCGACATCCCCGCTGACCTGCCGCTCTGCCACACGGTGGGCTACAAGCGCATGCGGCTGCCCAACCTGCTGGAGCACGAGAGCCTGGCTGAGGTGAAGCAGCAGGCGAGCAGCTGGCTGCCGCTGCTGGCCAAACGCTGCCACTCAGACACACAGGTCTTCCTCTGCTCGCTCTTCGCGCCCGTGTGCCTCGACCGGCCCATCTACCCGTGCCGCTCGCTGTGCGAGGCGGTGCGCGCCGGCTGCGCGCCGCTCATGGAGGCCTACGGCTTCCCCTGGCCCGAGATGCTGCACTGCCACAAGTTCCCCCTGGACAACGACCTCTGCATCGCTGTGCAGTTCGGGCACCTGCCCGCCACCGCGCCTCCAGGTAGCGCAGCCACCGCCGTTCCCGTGCTCTCCGACTGTTCTGGGTGCTCTTGAGCCGGGTCCCAGACGGATGCTGCTCCCCCAACCCCTTAGCACAGCTCCGCAAGCCCCCGAGAGGTGTCACCCCTCTACACACACACACACACACACACACACACACACACACACAACCCCCCCCCACCTGGTCTGCGAGGACTGTTGCGCACCAGAAATCGTCTCCCACAGCCTTCTCTCCTTCCACCCGACGGACTGCCAGAACTGTGCCTCTAGGCATTCCCCAATGGTTCTCCTTTCCTAAACACCCTCCACCCCAACCCTCGCAACGCCCTCCTATGCTAGCAGCTGAATTATCCCTGGGGTTCATCTAATACGGCTCCCTACTTGAGGCGTCTACATAAATCCCTTATCTTTCCCCTCAACCCAAGAATGCTGGGGGGGGGGTGTCACTAAACAATGCCTTTCACCTTGTCCCCAGGGCACCTAGACAAGCATCACCTCTACCCCTTGGTGGGACCCTGGGAAGGGAGGAGGGTTGAGAGAAGAGATGTAGAAAAGAACTGGAGGCTAAACTGCTCTTGGGCTGTGGTCTCCCCCCATTTTCTAGACCTGGAACCCTAACTTCTCCACCCTCTTCCTCAGTGCCCCTGATGGGAGTCTTTTGGGTAAGGTTCGGTGCAGAAGAAAGAGCAGATTAGGCTCTGCGCCAGTAGCTCAGTGGTTAGGGCACCAGCCACATACACTGAGGCAGACAGGTTGGGACCCAGCCTGGGCCTGCTAACCAACAATGACAACTGCAACAAAAAAATAGCCAGGCATTGTGGCAGGCAGCTGTAGTCACAGCTACCTGGGAGGCTGAGGCAAGAGAATCACTTAAGCCCAAGAGTTTAAAGTTGCTGTGAGCTATGACACCATGGCACTCTACCAAGGGTGACATACTGAGACTGCCTCAAAAAAAAAAAAAAAAAGAAAGAAAAGAAAGAGCAGATTAGTCAGGCTCTGCTCTATAAGAGAAGCCTTAAGCAAGTTGCTTAACTTCTCTGAGCCTCAGTTTCCCCATACATAAAATAGGAAGCCATCCCAGATTCATGAAACCTATGAGAGCCTGCCTTCTCTCTTAGTGACCAAGATCTGCGCCCAGTGTGAGATGGAGCACAGTGCTGACGGCCTCATGGAGCAGATGTGCTCCAGCGACTTTGGTGAGTGTGGGGCCCACACAACTACTCCCCAGTGCCACCCTGAGCCCCTCTTCCTTGACACACACATGACCATATGTGCCCACATCCAGCATGTGAATCCCAACAGCTTCTGCCTCATGGACCCCTTTCTAGAATCTGATGGTAACTATATACCATTGTCTCCCATGAGAGATGCACCTCTTTGTCACATCATCTCAAGAGTGTCAGAAGCCCTTTAATGCCATGGCTTATGTGCTCAGAAACCACCCACCAGGGCTTGTCTTGGTACTAGGGGGTCTCTGTGGCTGGACTGTCTCTCTGGGAGATGCAGGCTCAGTTCAAAGATGGAGGGGACTGAAGTGGGGATAGGAGATGGACTCCAGGATGGAACTGGAGCCCCTTATCCCTAGGCACCTCTGCTCAGAGACCTGTGGTCACCTATCCCCACAGCTTCACCTCAGAGCCTCCCCATTGCTGGGACAATCCAGCCAAGTCCAGTCAGGACCTGGCCCATTCATGGACCACACAGTCCAACCTGTGACCTTTGCCAAATCAGTTCCATTTTGTGTCTTAGTCTCCCCTGTCTGTAAAACAGAAAGAACAAATAATAATGTAGTCCTTCCTTCAGAGAGGTCTTTCATGTTGGTAACCTGTTTGGAAAGAGAATATTGCTGTTGCTTGGGAATGTGTGTGTATCAGAGACAGAAAGAGGGGCGGGGGACAAAAAGAGAAAGAAGGGGATGTTATGATAATTTCCTTCCCAGGAGTAGGCAAAGTTCTCTGGCTTCTCTCTGGCAGCTGCAGAGATGGAGGCCCAGAGGCCTGAAAAGGGAGAGACTAGCCCAAGGGACTCCCTACCCCCAACTCTCCATCCCTTATGCCCAAGTGTATTAGGCTCTCTGCAGCCACTGCTGAGTGACCCAGACCATGATTCCCTGGCCATGGACCCTGCTGTCATGCACCTCCCAGGCCACTCCCCACACTCACATTCCTACACTTGCCACAGACACATTGTCAGACACAGAAACCCACCATGAGTACACATGCAAATCACCATACAGTGGGGTGTTCACACCAGCAAGAGCTGATCTCTGTCTCTTCCCAACCCCATGCCCAGGGCCACGTGGAGGATTCATCCCACATCCCCCATTCTCAGAGGCAGCTGTTAATCATTTGCCAGCCCGTGACTGCTCCAACCCCACTCACATACACACTCCATGTACATTCCACATGATACACACACAGAAATCCCACTGGTAACCAGAGATCAGGAAGTCCAGCCTCCCTCCACCACAAGGACCCCTCCAAGTAGTCAGCCCCATCCCCTCCCTGGGGACACAGCTTCAAGCCAGGCCCCCTGAAGCACAAGAACACCAAGAAGCTTGTGCTCTACAAGAAGAGTGTTGCGGGCTGCTCCTGCCCACTCCCCCTCAGGAGTTCTCCACCCTGCACTGGGTGTTGTGGAAAGGTCTGGGCTCTAGAGTCAGCCAGACCTTGGCTCAATCCAGGCTCTCAATTAGGGCAAGTCACAAGTTCTCCACGGCTCATGTTCTCCCTCCTGTACCCTTAGGATGAAATATGATAATATCTGTGGCAGTCCAGTACATGATAGGTGCTTCATGAATATTAAAAGGTATATGTATAAGCTCCACCACCCCCACCCCAGCATCAAGCTTCTTGAGCCTAAAGGTCCAGAGCACACCAGTGGAATCCAGGGCCATCAGCATCCTACCCAATCCTGACCACTCTCAAGCTGCCCCTCTGTGTCTCCTTCCCACAGTGGTCAAAATGCGCATCAAGGAGATCAAGATAGAGAATGGGGACCGCAAGCTGATTGGAGCCCAGAAAAAGAAGAAGCTGCTCAAGCCAGGCCCCCTGAAGCGCAAGGACACCAAGAGGCTGGTGCTACACATGAAGAACAGCGCAGGCTGCCCCTGCCCACAGCTGGACAGCCTGGCCGGCAGCTTCCTGGTCATGGGTCGCAAGGTGGACGGACAGCTGCTGCTCACGGCTGTCTACCGTTGGGACAAGAAGAATAAGGAGATGAAGTTTGCAGTCAAATTCATGTTCTCCTACCCCTGCTCCCTCTACTACCCCTTCTTCTATGGGGCCTCTGAGCCCCACTGAAGGAGTGCCTACCCTACCAGCCAGCCAGCCGTGCTTGCCCTCAGGCCTCACCCCTACAGCCAGGCTGACCCAGCCCCTGCCAGAGGGTGGTTTCACAGAGTTGTTACTGGCACAGCCCCCAAGGGATGGGCACGGACCCTGGAGCTATCCTCCCTGACCAAGGGATCTTGAGGTTCCTAGGGTCTTGGGCTTCCTGTCTTAGCAACAGGGCTTTCTCATTTGGGGGAGGGGGGCAAAAGCCCAGGATCTCAGAAAGTAGGCAGAGTGGGAGGGGGGCTCTAGAAGGTGGTTTCCAGAGTAGAGGTGGTATCAGCTGCCCTCTGTTGGTGATGGGGACCATCTTGGAAAGGCTGAACTGCTGGGGGAACAATTCTCCTCTCCCACTGCCCCTTTATGCATCTTCACCATAGCCCCCCAAGAAAAGCAGCTGGGGTCTCAATGTATACAGCCACACCTGCTGCTTTCCCAGACCTGCGAGTTTCCCTACCCTGAGGCCTAGCACTCTCCCTGGCCTGGAGAGCAAACCCAGCCCAGCCATAGTGCAGACCTTTCCCACGGACTCACTTCGGGTTCAGTGCTCAGCCCCCCGCATCTCCCTTTCACCCTGACCATGAGTAAGTTATTGCTACTGCTGTGAGGCCATAGAAGTACTAGACAACTGATACAAACAGGGTTTGGTTTTTGATTTTTTTTAAGTTTTTAATTAAATCAAAGAAAACAACAGTTGTTTTGGACCAGGTGATTTCTCTGTCAGCTGATTCCCAAGAGGTAAGAGAAAAGGGAGGTTTAAAACATACTTTTTTATTTACTTATTTATTTTTTGAGACAGGGTCTCACTATGTCGCCCTCAGTAGAGTGCTGTGATATCAGCTCACAGCAACCTCAAACTCTTGGGCTTAAGGGATTCTGTTGCCTCAGGCTTCAAGTAGCTGGGACTACAGGTGCCCACCACAATGCCCAGCTATATTTTTGTTGCAGTTGTCATTGTTGGTTAGCTGGCCCAGGCTGGACTCGAACCTGCCAGCCTCGGTGCATGTGGCTGGTGCTGTAACCACTGTGCTACAAGTGCTGAGCCCATGTTTTTATTTTTATTTTTAGAGCCAGGGTCTCATTCTATTTCCCAGGCTGGAGTGTGGTAGTGTCATCATAGCTCACTGTACCCTCCAACTCCTAGGATCAAATGATCCTCCCACCTTAGCCTCCCAAAGGGCTGGGATTACAGGCATGAGTCACTGTGCCCAGCCTAGAATGGACTTTATCTTAACCCACAGCCTGTCCACACAGTTCTACTTGGAATGCCTAAGAAAAGCAATGCCTGTGTTTTTGTAGGATCCCCAAGAGCACATGGCAAGGGTCACCCTCTCATCCTGACCACTAAGTGAAGATGGCTGTCCTTTTGTCCCTGAGGAAGGACAGAGGTGCCAAGTCCCCAGCCTTCTCCCATCAGAAGACACCTACAGTACTGTGCGTCTTTCCCATAAGGGTAACACCAGCCTGGGGAGTTCAGGAAGGCTGGGCCACGCCTGAAAAGCCTTAGGGCCACGATGTATCACTCTTCCCATCTGACTTTCAAGAACCCCAGCCCTGGTCCTGATCTTTCCCTGGATCAGCAGTGTCCACATCACCTGGAACCTGGTTAGAAACACAGAAGCTACTAGCTGGGCACAATGGTGTGTGCCTGTAATCCCAGCTGCTCAGGAGGCAGAGATGGGAGGATCACTGGAGCTCCAGAGCCTGAACCCCCAGAGCAAGACTCCCATCTCTTAAAAAAAAAAAAGGAAAGAGAGAAATGTAGAATCTCAGACCCCACACGGATTGCTGCATCAGAATCTGCACTTTAACACATAAACATTAGAATCATCCAGGGAGCACTTACAAAATACTGGGCAATTAAATCAGAATCTGCCAGGCACCCAGGAATCAATATTTCTACACGTCCCCTGGGTTAGTGTGCAAGGCTGAGAACCACTATCCAGACAAGCTAACAACTGAGGCAGGGGGAGCCTGAGGGGCTACAGGGTTTCCCAGTGGGCTTGAAGCAAAGGCTGCTACCTTGAGGTGAATGGCACAGGGACAGGAGAAGACTTAAAACAAAGGCCAGAGGCTATTCCCACTTGGATGGGCTTCTAGAAGGGGCAGTGCCAGGAGAGAGTTCCCTGGGGGTCTGTCAGCAGATGTACCCGGTGCAGGGAGGCGCCCCGAGGGGCTCTCCTTGTCAGTGGGGGTGTAGCTGGGATACCAAGTCCAGTCAGGGCCTGCTGCTCCTCTGAGACAAAGGAACCACCTTCTCTTGAGCTGAAGAAAACCTCAACTCTCACAGCTCCCAGAGGAGCACGTCACCTAAAAGAAATGAGCTAGGCGGTGCCTCCAGAAAAGCAAAGGCCTGAATTCTGTGGTGGGGCAGTATAAGCACATTCCCCTGAGGTCTCACTAACAGGTGGTCTGACCCTGGGCCCATAAATCGCCTCCGGGCAGTTAGGTGGCCTGGCCGCAGGTCAAGAGCAGCACAGGCCCGCTTGTTTCTCCTCGCTTCTAAGAAAGCCTCAGCCACTCCCACACCCAAACCCTTCCCAGCTCACTTGGCTCCCTGAATCTGCCCCTTGTCTCCCAGCTTCCTACCTTGACCAAATATTTACAGACACTTCAATGGTCAACCAGGACCACGGATTATTTTTCCATGGAACACACAGGACTGAGGCTGCCTCCCGCTCAAGTACAATGCTGACCTCTGTCAGGTGCTGGCAGCAGTGGAGCAGTGGGGGACAGAGGGCTCCCTTGGCCAACACTGGGAAGCCCAGTAAGGCACTCCTCAGCCACCCCACACAAAGGGGTCCAGACAGCTCTATACATCTGTTCTGTCCACCAACATCTGCTGTCATATCCGCCCCCCACCAGGAATCTCGTTTCTAATTATTATTATTTTAATTTTTTTTTTAGAGACAGAGTTTCACTTTGTTGCCCTCGGTAGAGTGCCATGGCGTCACAGCTCACAGCAAGCTCTAGCTCTTGGGCTTAGGCAGTTCTCTCGCCTCAGCCCCCCTGGATAGCTGGAACTACAGGTGCCCGCCACAATGCCCGGCTATTTTTTGTTGCAGTTTGGCTGGGGCTGGGTTCGAACCTGCTACCCTCCGTATATGGGGCCCGCGCCCTGCCCAGTGAGCCACAGGCACCACCCATCATTTCTGGGACCAAAAGTCCTGAGCGCCACCCTTCATTCCCTCTAGTCAGAGCCTGTAGACAGGCAGCTGTGATGCTGGGCTCAGTGGCTCAGTGACACTTGCCTCTGACCACGTGGAACAGAAACCGAAGGAACAGGGGGCTTCTCCACACAAGAGATTTGGAGGTAGATGGGGGCAGTCTGTGTCCCAGACTCCTTCTGTCTTCCTGCTCTGCTAGGTGTGGCTTTTGTTGGCAGGGTGATAAGATGATGCCTCCTCCCAACTGCTCAGCTGCATTCTAGACAGCAACGTGGGGACTGGCAAATGGCAAAAACAGCGTGTCAGTTGCCTTTAGTCCTTTGGATCAGGGAAACAGTGATTTCCCAACCAGTCTTACCTGGTAGATTTCCACTTCCAAGCCCAATGGCCAGGACTAAGTCACATGGCCACCCCTACTTGTAAGAGAGCAGAAGTCAGTCAAGTTTTTCAGCTAGGTACAAATTCTGCTGGGATTTTTTGTTTGTTTGTTTGTTTGTTTTGAGACAGAGTGTCAAGCTGTCACCCTCGGTAGAGTGCCATGGCATCACAGCTCACAGCAACCTCGAACTCTTGGGCTTAAGAGATACTCTTGCATCAGCCTCCTAAGTAGCTGGGACTATGGGCGCCTGCCACAACGCCTGGCTATTTTTTGGTTATAGTTGTCATTGTTGTTCGGCAGGCCCAGGCTGGATTCGAACCTACCAGCTCTGTATATGTGGCTTGTGCCCTAGTCACTAAACTACAAGCACTGAGCCCACAGTCAGAATTCTAATAAAGAACAGCAAGGACCTGGACACTCAGGGTTGGGGTAAGTAGAGGCAGGCTAGGCCAGGATAGCACAGTTCTGGTCCTAATCCTGTGTAGTGATTTTGTGACACTGGGAATACTGACCAGCTGTAAAATGGAGGAACAATATCTACCTCACAGTGGTCCTGAGTGTCGAGTGGGAAATGTATGAGAAGTACAATGCATACATACCACTTAGAAGAGGTTTAATTAAATAGTAAGTAGCATTTTTTTTTTTTTGTAGAGACAGAGTCTCACTTTATCGCCCTCAGTAGAGTGCCATGGCATCACACAGCTCACAACAACCTCCAACTCCTGGGCTTAGGCGATTCTCTTGCCTCAGCCTCCTGAGTAGCTGGGACCACAGGTGACAACGCCTGGCTATTTTTTGTTGCAGTTTGGCCAGGCTAGGTTTGAACCCACCAACCTCGGCATATGGGGCCGGCACCCTACTCACTGAGCCACAGACACCTCCTGTAAGTAGCATTTTTATGAACCAAAGCCATGACCTAGCAGTGCCTACATACAGTAGGTGCTCAGTAAAATTTCTAATTGATTGATTAATTAACTAAGAAATACTACTGATGGGAAGGCAGTAAAAAGAAGCATCTCACCTAAAACCCAGAACTTTTACTTTCAGAAGAGGGACAGAACGTACATTTGGTTTGCCTCAGAAATATATTTCCAGGTGCTATGTAAGCCAATACTGAGGGGAAGATTACTAGCATTAATATACAACTAGTAATCAATAAATATCAAGGCCACAATAGGTAGCAGGCAATATTCAAAACACTTTCATATTCTCATTTAAACCTCTCAACTGCTCTTTGAAGTAGTGGCATTTTAATAATGGTGACAGAGGTTCAGAGAAGTTAAGAAACTTATTGGAGGTCACACAGCTTGCACAAGGTGGTGCTAGAATCTGACCTCATGCTCTCAACCACTCTGCAGGGGTGAAGTTAAGGACAAGCTGGGGGGACAGTAGCTGTGCTTCTGCCAACCTGTCTCCCAGAAAAATTTCTGGGACCCCTTCCCCATCCCCCTCCAAGAGCCCAGACAGAGACAGAGGAGCCAGCGGCTTTTCTCCTGATTCCCAGAGACAGCCCACCCCCAACCCTCCTCCCCTCTCAGCCCTGCCAACAGCCAGCCTCTTAGGTCCCCACAAAGGAAGCTCACATCCCACAACTGTTTAGTCGGCTGTAATCCTGGCTAAAGTTCACTCCTTGGGAAATCTAGCATGGGGGGTGGCTGCTGCTGGAATGTGTGTGGCTGGGACCCAGTGTCCCAGCCCAGACAGCAGGGTCTGCAGGGGCCAGGAAAAAAGCAGGCAGCCAGGGGAATCCGGAATCCCCAGCCCCCAGCTGTGCCAGAGAATGGAATGTGCTGCTCTGGAGTGTTAAAACATACCCAGCCAAGGCTGGAGGTGGCAGTTGTGGGAGCTGAGGGGCTGCTGCCACAAGGCTACCTCTGTTCTCAAGACTGAGCTCACTCCATTAGGACTTGGGGGTGGTGGGATTATGCCTAGTGGGCAGCTCCCTCCTGGTAGCTCAGTGGCTAGTTCCTGGATCTGGAAAAGGCCAGGCAGAACAGAAGGGAAGGTGGGTGTCAGGATTGCTATGTTCATCCAAAGGCTCTCTTGTGAGGCCTTTACAAGCACCTGCGGCACAATTCACATCCTGGCTCTATGGCTTACCAGCTCTGTGACCTTGGGTGGGTTACTTAACCATCCCATGCCTCTATTTACTCATCTGTTAAACAGAGTTACAACAGAACCTAGTTCCGGGGACTGTCATGGGGTCTAAATGAGATGATGCACTCAGCATGCTGCCTGCTACAGGTGTTCCATACACAGGTATTACTATCCTGAGGGCCACCACCAATAGGACAGATGCTGGGCCAGGGCCCAAGGGGGTGTCTTGAAGCTTCCATGGGGACAAGGGGAAGAAGACAGAGAGTTTCATGTGACCTCAGCTCCAAGGGCCACAAATCCTAAAGACTGCCAGTTCAAAGTCAGCTAGGGCTCACTGCAGACTGTTCAAAACCATGAATAAACCATACAAAGGATGGGCAGAACCCTGAACCCAAGCCGGGCTGTGGGGGCTGGAGTCCCAGGTCTGCCTCGCAGGTGCCAGGGCTACAGCAGAGCCTGGCTCTCCAACCCCTCCCCTTGGCTGCCGGACAACAAACTGGAGGGTTTCGTTTAAACCAGGCATCCAATGCTACAATGAATAGTCTGTCTACCAAGCTGCCCATGTGTGGGTCCTCTCCATGCCTTTGACTCAGCCAGCTGCAAAGCACAACCCCTCCTGCCAGATGCCTCCATGGCCCGTGGCTTCACTTGGTGGTAACTGTACATCAAAGTCGCCATCCCCTGCCTGCTTTCACATGTACCTCAAGAGAACAAGGAGGTAGCCCCCGGCTTCCCTGCTCTGAGGCTGCTGACCCTTGAGGATGGAAACCACTTTTCTTACATCTCTGTAACCCATGCCCCAGGGCCAGGCTTCAAGTTACGCCTATTACAGTCAGGATTTCACCAACATTAAGCATTGTTTTCATTTTCCAAAAATAAAATGATACTGATTCTGCTTTTTCAGACTATACTCATGCCTCTCCCTGATATTCTTCTCTAAGTAATAACCTGAAGTTATTCTCTAGTTTAAATAAACAAACCACCATTCTAAGCCACCCAAGAGCCTCCCAGAGCTGCTGTCCCCAGGAAGGTTGTCAGAAGGATAGCAATGAGGTAGTGTTTACGAGTGCTCCGACCTCAGTGGACTCTCTTTTCATCCCCATGCAGCCCCACAGGGGATATCACCATCACACCCACTGCACAGATGAGGAAAGCTGCATGGCGAGACGGGGCCAGACTCGCCCAACCCTGCTTCAGCAGATGGAAAACTGGCCCAGCATGGCACTGGCCTGTAGCAGGCACCCTCTACTGCGGCTGGGACTGGGACTCTCTGCTCCCACTTTGGGGAGAGCAGTGCCTACCTCACAGTTATGGTGAGCGGTAAATGAAGTGACATGTGCAGAGCGCATCCCACCGTGCCTAGCACCCAGTAACCCTCCACCCTCCCCAGCCCTAGGGCATAACTTGGGCACAGCTTGCACTTGCCACCTCATAGCCAATCCTCTTTCCTGCTGTTTTTCAGCCTCCTGAAGAGCTGATCTTTTTCAGCTTTCTCAGAGGGATTAAAGTCTTTCCATTCTAAAGCCTACATTGCATAGTGGTCCCAACCCCAACCCCCAGGCCTGGACCCTCACAATTTGGTCATAAGACAGGGCTGCAAGTCAATCCCACAAGCATGTGCTGAGCCTCTCCTGGGTGCAAGGCACTGCTTTCCTCCTTCTGGGCCCCAGCTCACACCAGACCAGACTGCAGCTCCCGTGCCCCTGCCTTTGAGGGTACCCAAAAGCCCTGCCCCTCTGTCTAGGCACAGAGCCCAGGTCTACAAACTGGGCAGAGCCAGTCCTCCAGCCTCAGTAAGAACATCAGTGCAAGGACAGGACAAAAACATAAGCAGCTTGAGGCTTTTTATTAATAATGCTCCATATACACATAGATCATTTTCATTCCTCTCCAGTATACATAAAGTACAAGACACTTAGTTCTCTCATCCTATAACAGAACAAAGGGGGTATACCAAGTCCCGCCTGGCTCCCCAGGGATGGGTACCTCCAGAGGCCTGGGTTGGGTCCCTGACTGCCAAGCCCAAGCTAAACTGTGTGGCCTGGCGAGAAAGCTGACCTAAGATGTGTCCCT
>CAUYTI010029104.1:0-14526 GCA_963575145.1 Galago senegalensis | reverse complement strand
TAAGTGTCCGCAAACATTTTTCCCTTTTTTCCCCCTTTTTTTTTTTTTTTTTTTTTCTTTTTTTTTTTTTCTTTGTTTCTTTGTTTCTTTTTTTTTTTTTTTTTTTTTTTTTTTTTTGCCAGGGCCTTCTCTGTTACAGTACCTCTAAAACTTTCCTCAGAGATAAAAGTGCTTGCCTTGCTTTGGTACTGCCTCCAGCAATTGCCCCACCTGGGAAGGATAAGGTGAGCCCTGTCTTGATTCTGCTCCTCCTTAATCCTGCCCTGAGCAACTGCCACACCTGGGGGAAGGAGAATGCCTGCTAATCTTCAAAAAATGCAGGGAGTACCCCAGCCTAGGCCAGGCAGCCCTATCACAGGTGAAGTTTGTTAAGTGACCTAGAGTAACTTAAGACTAATCATTATGCTGAATGCCTATCAAAGTGGTTCTGTGGTAATATCTGACCAGGAAGAGGGTCCAATGCGAACCCCAGGCTATTACCAGTCTTCCTATTATGACAAAGGGCTTGTTCACTGCCAGTGGCAAATGTATCTTACTTTGGAAACATATATACTGTTCTTGCTCTGGAAACCTTAATAAACTTTCTCTTCCTTAATAAATTTTGTTTCACAGTTAGTTGCCTTGCTTTTGGTGGGTGTGGTCATTCTTTAGCCAAGAGCACACCAAGAACTTATGATGCAAAACATATACTGAAACCTGACCTTATCTATCTTTTACATCACACAAGATCCACTGTTACGCCTTGTACAGAGTATGTATTCAGTAAATGCTGAATGTTTGCATTTAACTTATCAGAACTCCATGGATGTAACAGCTTTTATCACTATTTTTTTTCTGTATTCACCATTGTATTTCCATGTAATTATTGGCTTTCCAAAAGAAGTGATTCTCTTGATGATTTACTCACTATTTCTTTAAAATTCAGTAATTTGGCGGGAAAGTATGAATTTCAAAAAGCAAATGTATATTTTTATGCTAAACACTATTTGTTTAATTATAAAAATAAACTAAAGCATAGATGAGAATGTGCAAAGGAAAACTCATAGTTACAGTGCTGCAGGAAGACAAAGCCCAATGGAGAGAAAGACACCCAAACACCATGTTTATAAGAGGAAGGGCTTTACTTATTGCCCAGGAGTTATGGATAGAAGATTTCCAAATGGCCACATTCCCCGACTGGCTTGGTCTTTCCCTTTTTATCAGTAGTCAAAAAGTTCCACCCCACGAGTACCCTTCTCATTGGCCAGTTTGAACAAAGCAGGGGATGCTATTCCAGCCCCTACAGAACTACAGGATTTATGTAGTTTCTTAACGTTCTTAGGAAGTTAAGTTTTCAAATTCCCAAGAGCTGAGTCACTATGGAGAGGACCCTGGAGGTGTATCCTTGTGGTCTTTTTGAGAAGATCTGTTCTCCTAGACCTCACCATCTTCTTGGGTATCCTCTCTCAATAGCTAATTAAATAATCTGTCTCACTGCCATAAATACTAAAAGTGAACATGGCTCAGCTCTTTGAATCTTAATGTTTAACAGTTACTACTTTCTAGGCTAGTGTTGGTCCAAGATTTGGTCCTGCTGCCAAGTGATGGTAAGCACAGAAACATGGTAGAAAAATATTCTTCCCAACTGGGAAAACAGACCAGATTTATTCATTTATTTATTCATTCAACCATTAAAGAGTTATTGAGAATTCACTGTGTGTGCCAAGTATACAAAGGGATGCACAAATGAATAAGACAATGCTATTATCCTTAAGGTCTAAAGGGGAAAGAAGAATAACCAAGCACTTACAATACAGCATGATGAGTGCTACAGTGGAGCTCCACATGGAGTGAGCAACTAGGGATGGTTCTGTAGGAGTGAGAGAAAACCTTCCCTTTCCCTAAAAGTTCACTGAAAGATCAACTCACAATTAAGGCAGATTAAGAGAAAAAGTTTATTTCCAAATACCATGCACATGGGGTAAATCACAATTGCAATTACTCCAAATCCCTATAAACTTCAGATATTTTCATACTTATCTTTTTAGAGGGCAGGAGAAATCTGGAGTATAGATAATTCTGTTGAGGGGCATAAATAGTTCCAGTGAGGACAAAAGGATAGGGGGAGACAGATTGACTTGTAAATGAGTCTTTTTGCAAATTAAATTAACTTGAGAGATAGGTATTGTGTTTATAACAATTCAGGCCAGATATGTTAGCATTCTTGATCTTCTTTCTTGCAATATATTGAAATAATTGGGACAGGAAGGGAAGGGACAGGAAAGGAAGTCTGTTGCCCTCTTTGATCTTTTGATCAGTTCTTTCTTGTTTATTCAGATAGTGAGAAAGCCTCTTGCAATGATTCCTGATTAAAAATTACCTTCAATTTGAAATATTCTTTATATCCTGAGACATCAGTGTACTTCTTGATCACTTCCAGGAGACTTGTGATTGAGTCCCTGGAGTTTTGTAAGTATAAGATCATATCATCAGCAAAGAGCAAGAGCTTGACTTCCTCTGTTCCCATTGAATACTCTTGAGATCCTTCTCTTCTCTGATTTTGCTGGCTTAAACTTACAGCACTGTCTTCAATAGTAGTGGCAACAGTGGACAAAAAATGCTTTCAGTTTTACTCTATTCGATATGATATTGGCTGTGGGTTTGTTATAGATGGCCTATATCAGTTTAAGAAATGTCCCATGTGTGCCTATATTCTTAGGTGTTCTTATCAGAAAAGGATGCTGAATTCTGTTGAATGATTTTTCTGCATCTATTGAGAAAATCATGTGGACTTTGGTATTGCTTCTATTTATGTGGTAAATTACGTTTTTAGATTCATGTATCCAACCATGCATCCATAAATCAGTATCAAATTGAGAATCAAATCAAAGATAATTAAATACCTGGGAATATTACAAAGGCATGAAAGGCCTCTACAGAAAGAATGATGAAACCCTAAGAAAAGAAATAGCAGACGTTAACAAATAAAAAAATGTATCATGCTCATGGCTAGGAAGAATCAACATTGTTAAAACGTCCATACTACCCAAAGTGATCTACAGATTTAAAGCAATCCCAATCAAAGCACCAATGTCACACTTTGAAGAAATACATACATTTTGAAAAAATAGTTCTTCACTTCATTATGGAACCAGATAAAGCCCCAAATGCCCAATGCAATGCTAAGAAATAAAAACAAATCTAGAGGCATCACATTGCCAGACTTCAGGTTATAATACAATGCTATAGTGATAAAACAACATGGTATTGGTACAAAAATAGAAATATAGATCTATGGAATAGAATAGAGAACCTAGAGATGAAACCAGCTCATATTTCTGTCTGATCTTTAATATACTACCCAGAAACATACACTGGGGAAAATAATCCCTATTTAACAAATGGTGCTTGGAGAACTGGTTAGCCACATGTAGAATATTGAACTGGACCTGCACTTTATACCACTTACAAAAATTGACTCATGCTAGATAAAAGATTTAAAGTTAATACATGAAACAATAACAACGCTAAAAGAAATTGTGGAAAAAACTCTTAACTCTAAGAAAACTCTATGAAAAGATTTTATGAAGATGAACCCTTGGCAATTGCAGCAGCACCAGAAATAAAGGAATGGGACATGATAGCTAAGTGCAATACAACTAAAGTAAGCAGACGACCTTCAGAATGGGAGAAGATATTTATATGTTATGAATCTAACAAAGGGCTGATAAGTAGAATCTACAGAGAACTCAAACTAATCAACAAGAAAAGAGCAAACAATCCAATTTATAGGTGGGCAAGAGACATGAAAAGATCCTTCTCTGAGGGAGACAGATGAATGACCAACAAACACATGAAGAAATGCTCATTATTCCTAATCATCAGAAAAATACAAATCAAAACCACCTCCAGATATCATCTACCCCCAGTGAGAATAGCCTATGTCACAAAGTCCTGGAGCTTCAGGTGCTGGGATGGATGTGGAGAGGAGAGAGCTCTGGTTGTAGCACTGCAAACTATACAGTGTCTA
This sequence comes from Galago senegalensis, assembly GCA_963575145.1. Taxonomy (NCBI): domain Eukaryota; kingdom Metazoa; phylum Chordata; class Mammalia; order Primates; family Galagidae; genus Galago; species Galago senegalensis. The sequence goes on along the minus strand of CAUYTI010029104.1, from coordinate 10,517 downwards.
CAGAAAAAAAAGTATGGAGAATCCTTATGAAGCTAATAGTATACCTTCCATTTGATCCTACAAGCCTGTTACTAGGAATCTATCCAGAAGTAAAAAAAAAAAATCATTTTACCATAAGGATATTTCCACTAGAATGTTTATCACAGCTTAATTCACAATTGTCAATTGCCAAGACGTGGAAGCAACCCAAATGTCCATCAACCCATTAATAAACTATGTGTATGTATATCATAGAATAAAAAGAGATGGAGACTTTACCTCTTTTGTATTACCCTGGATGGAGCTGAAGAACATTCTCCTTAGTAAAGTACCACAAGAATGGTAAAGCAAGTATCCAATGTACTCAATACTATTAGGAAACTATTAGCTGAACAATTATATGCCCACATAAGAGGAAAAACTGAATTAAATTCAAGTAGAGTGGAGGAGAATTGGTAAGTTCTCACCTAATGGGCACAATGTAAGGGTAAATGGCATACTTTCTGGGTAAAAGGCTTAACTACAACTTGGACTTTACCTAATTAAAGGTAAACAATGTGACCTAATTGTTTGTACTCTCATTTAATATGAATTAAAAAATAGAAATATTATTTTTTTATTCAATTAACAACTCCCTCCAAATATTCTTCATACCAAGGAGTCATATTTTGAGGTACAATTGCCTTAACTTCTTCAGTTTGTAATTCAGAGATAAAGAATATATCTGTGTTTAAGAAGTGCTAGACTTAAGGAGATTTATGAGGATGATTCATTTCAAAAAAATTCTCAAAGCAAAACAAGTATTATCTCCTACTGTGATAATAACAATATATAATATTGAGATGATTAAATAATGTTTCCTAAATCAATTACCTAGTTAGAGAGATTATAATTTAATGTTATGACAATGATACTAAATCTCTGATTTTTTACAATATATCCCAGTTTTTATATTAGTTCAAGCTAATGCATGTTTGCAATTTAAAGAATACATTTAAAATGTTAGGTTAGCTCATCAAATGTTGATTGGATAGACAAAATGTGTTATATCTACACAATGGAATACTATTCAGTAAGAACAAAGTACTAATATGTGCAACAAAATGGATGGAATTTAAAAATATTTTGCTAATTGTAAGAAGGCAGACACAAAAGACTACCTATTGTAAAATCACTTTTTCTAGGGCTACCATAACTAAGTTTACAAACTGAGTAGCTTAAAATAACAGAAATTTATTATCTCCTGGTTCTGGAGTCTAGAAGTCTGAGATCAGTGTCAGTAATGCCAGGCTTCCCTTGCAGTCATTGGATTACAGCTGATGAACTTCAATCTGACCCTGTGGTCAGATGACATTCTGGTAAAGACAAAAGGTCTTAATGGACTAAGAGTTTATCCTATTCCACCATGACCACATCCTAATTAATTAGATCTGCAAACAACCTTATTTCCAAAGAAGTTTACATTCAGATGTAATGGGGGTTAGGACTGAAACATATATATTTTTTTTGGGGGGGGGAATAAGTTAACCCATAACATCATTTATATGAAACATTCAGGATAGATAAACACTACATAAACCAGAAAACTGATTAATGGTGGCCAGGGTCGGAAGGAACAGAGAGTGATTATTTAGTCAGGATCAGGTTTGCATCTGGGATGATGAAAGTGTTTTGCAGGTAAGTAGTTGCAATGCTAGCACAACACTGTTAAATACCATTGCATGGTATTTAGTACACAGGAAAACGGGTACAGTGTTAAATTTCATGTTGTGTATTATAGCAATGAAAAATAAAACCCAGGCCAACTTGTCATTTTTCCCCCGTCATGTTTTAAAACTATTCGCGTTCATTTTTAGCTTTGCTCATTTTAGAATCCACTGTCTTGCTACTTCATTCATTACCCCAAACCCTGGAGTTAGCCCATGGCCTCCTTGCTGGACTGCTTTTACTTCTGTTCTGCAGAGTCCTTCTCAACTCTACATTTAACACAAATTACTCTAAAAAATTGTTCTTTCAAAATTCCCATTCTTAATCTTTAATAGAGACTAACTCTTCTTGTGCCCTCATGGCTGAGAAGAGCAGTAGTGTGATTCCTACTGCACGAGCAACTGTCCCAGAGCCTTCTCCTGCTGTAATCAAAGAATGTTACTCCTACACATAAAAAGTCGTCAGCGGTAAGAAATTTCTTGTCCCTGAAATAAGAGCACATGGGCATTTTTTTACACATTGACTTTAAAGTCCTCCCAGTGTTGGGCAAGGCCCACTCGCCCACTCTGTTTTACTTTGTTTTGCCCTAGGAACTCACTCACCTTGGTGGAGACCAATCCTACTAGACATGAGTCTTGGCAGCTGGAGAGTAAATTAGCAAGGCAGTAGGGCAGGTGAGAGTTTGTTTGAAACAACCTTGGTGTGAAAAATGACCTTAGATCCTCCTTGTTTCCAAGAACAGTTTCTATGAAATTCCATGAATTCATGTATTTTGTTTTCTTTATTTTTAAATTTTTATCTCAACAAGCAAGAAGTGACCACATAGTAAATTTGTAGTGGGAGTAGTAGCAGTAGTGGTTACTAGTAGCAGTCCTAGTGTTAGCAGCAGCAGCAGCAGCAGCAGCAGTAGTTAATGTTGGGGAGTGAACTTTATTTCCCCTACTGTGATATTCCTCCCGGTAATTTAGTGAGTGAAATTCATTGGTTCAAGTGTCTGAGTTATTTATTAAACTGAGGCAGTCATTGAAAATTTCTTCTCTTCATTCTTTTCCTATCTGCCCCCAGAACAGTCTGGGATAGCATGAGGTGAAAAGACAGGTTCTGCAGACTCAAACTTCCCTTGTACTATGTACGTGCTTCTGAGTTACCTACTTGCAAGGTGTTTGGAAATAAAATTGGCAAGGTTTTTTCTATATGTCAAAGGTACAATTTCATTTTTGTCTATCAGAAATAAAGTTAGCTTTACTAGATAACTTTCCCCCCTTCTTAATTTGTTCACATTGGGCCCAAATTAGGGAGGCACAAAGGGGAAAGGGATAAATACTGACATTTTTAATATTCCAGTTAATATTTATTGCACATTTGTTACATGCCAGTCATTACACTAATCTCTTTATTTGAAGCTTCTTCTTTAATCCTCACAAAACCCCTCTGTTTACACTGAAGACAAAGTGAGGAGAATTTCCTCTTTCTTCTTTAACAATTCCCTGCAGTCTTCAACTTTTTCTTTTTTTTCTTTTAGCTCCTTTTCTCTTTCAAGCATATTTACTAATATGACCCTACTTCACCTGGAAACACTTGGGAGGGTGGCAGAATAAAAGTAGCCTCAGGATCATAACAACTTGAATTAAACTTCTCAGGCAAGAAAAGGTTTAGGAAAGCAGATTACTCTGGACACCTGAGAGCTAAATCCAGACTTACTAAAAATATTTAGATGATCACCAAGAATGCTAATTCATGCTTATTATCTTGCTGACTTTCCTGGAAACAGATTCGCGCTCACTAAATAGAAATCATTTGCTAATTTTAATCTCACTGAAATGTTTCTTTTTCGAGCCACATGTATTCTAAACACATCTTTTGACCTGCTTTGTGAGCTGAATGCTTTTTATTTGCTTTGATATTCTGCCAGGCGCCCACTACAGCATTGCTCCTAAATAAGTAATAACACATATCTATATTCTTATACACTGGAGATATTTCAGAATTGTCTGACTAAAGATTTTTTAAATGCTTTTAGATAAAAATCAGACACAACAACATTCCCACCAGCAGGAAAATATCAGAGCTCTTAAAATACGCAGTTCAGAAAGAAAGCATCGTCACAAATCCAACTGCAGTGTTGGTACCTTGTACCGTTACGTCATGCTGGTGTTCATAATCCAGACATGACAATTAACTTCTCCTTACTGGGAAACAAAGGAACAAGTGTGGGAGGAAAATCAGAGAGATGCCCCTGATAATAAACCAAAGAAAACCATAGCCAAAAACCTGAGGGTGGCTAGTCAATCAACATCATTTTACCCTCAAAAAAGCTCCCACTGTGCCAACCTCTCAAGCAATCCACAGTTAACTCTTAGGGAACCCTGCACAGCTCTGGCTCAAGGTGAATACATCTGCATAGATTTTCTTGTGGGTGATTTTTATTAATTTCTCTGCCTTGTCTATTCTCACAGTGAGCCCTGACAAATCACACCACCACTATGGCTTTGAGAAGCAGATGAGTTTAAATTGGACTTTTCTTTAAAAAAAAAGTCACTGCCTTGAGAAGAGGCTCAACAAAGCAGAAAGGAGATAAGAGAATGACGGTTTTGTTCATCTCACTGTACAGCCACTGACAGGGGACTTGGGGTCATTATAAGCTTATATATGCTAATTATACAATTGTAACCTGTGAAATCAGCTGTGTTTTGATGAATAACATATGCTAACAGGGAACTCAGAGTCTCCGGAAGGAAAGCAATTCCTGCCAGCTGCATAACACTAATGCTCAGTCTTTGGAATAGCACCAACATGCCCTTTTCCATTTGCATCAAGATGCACAAAGAGGAGAGTAGTTGTTTCCAAGAGCCAAGATTGGCATTTTAGTGAACTTGTCCGAGGTCACAGGAAAGTCGGCTTAGTTGATTCCTAGTTGGTCAGTAATTGCTAAGGACTCCCTACATACTTTTATGATATAGAGCCAAATAAGGAAAGTAAGGTAGTTTTCTAGTTAGAAGGAAAGGGACTATTGCTAAGCTGTTTATTTCTTACTTTTTTTTTTTTTTAATAGTGGCGGAGAGCAACTCTGAACACTAGAGGGAGTTCTAATTTTGTACACAGTCTTATTTTTATTTTGAAATTAAATGTTTGCATATTAAACAAAGAAAAAGTCAAAACTTACTTTAAAAGGGAAAAATATTGCATGTTACTAATGTATAAGGAAATTTATTTTTACCATTGAGAAAATGAGGAAAGATTTTACTTTCACTTTTCTAGAATGAGTCAAAGTATAGACTTTTATCTTTAAACAGTAATATAGGTGGTATATACTAAGTGATATACTAAGAGATTGCTTATCTACTTAGCTTGGATTATCCTCAGCCTCCTGATGTGTACAATTGTCCCAGAATATCCGTATACACTACAAAGGTAAAGATGAATTTGTGTATATGTGTGTGTGAATTAGAGAGAAGTCTGAAGCAAGTACTTGAATTTTTCAATTATTCCAGAATTGAAACAGCAAGGGGAAGGGTTTCTAAACTTCTTTGCCAGAAGTTTAGAACTATTATTTCTTATAGAAAGGAGGAAGAAAGAATTAATTATATGTTTTTCTCTCTAAACATCTTGAACTGAACCATATTATGAATTATCTGTGTAATAATAACTCCATAATAAAATGAACTTACTTTATTAAGTAAGATTTTATTTAACTATCTCCTTATTGTGCATATAAACATATAGAAATGTAAGCAGAGTTCTAAGCACATACTCTGAAATCTAAATTTGCTTTCATTTACTAGTGGCCTATAATGGATATGTAAAAAGGACAGAAATTCTCAGTTAAACAACAGATTAGTCCTACCATATATTTTTTGCCCTAAGTGAATACATGCAAAGGAAACATCTTAAAGAATGGAACTCTATATTACTGTTTTCTGTTCAGTTTATATTCATATTCACAACAGTTCTTTTTTACTTCTAGTTTTTCTTCTGTATGCATATAAAGTACATAATGTTTACTCCACAAATGCATATATACAAGAAATGTTTTATTTTATGTTATTATTTTATTTATGTGGAATCTAGCTCCAAGCCCCATGCCTGGTCAATAAGAAATTCTAACTCAACTATCACTACTATCATTCCCCTACCATAAGCAGTATAAAAGACCCTATAGCATTTGGTATTCAAAAGTTGGAGAAAAACATTTAGTGTAAAATATTTGAGAAGTGATTCTGGTCTCAGGTCCATGTTTTCTTGCAAAATGTTCACTGGATACCCACGGTGTACTGAGATCTGAAAGGTCTATTTTTTCTGTGTTTGTAGTATTTTAACATAGTGCCTCCCAGTGACATCCTTCAATCCCCTAGACATGCAACTTTTTCTTAAGGTACTTCAAATAATGGAGTTCTGTGTTTTAATGCCATTTCACCCAAGGCTCACATCTGCTTTGTCATCTTTCATGGTTTTAGGCCCATTGCATCTGCTTCTTTCTTCTTAAAAGCACTCATTCACCTTGTTTCCCAGGAGGAACTTCTTGTGCCGGGAGCTTAGATGTACAGAAAATGAAGTTGTCTGTAAATAATTTCTGTTTTCAGGTTGGTTTAACAGAGTGAAGAAAAGCAAAGCATTCTAGCTGCTCTCTTGGACTACAGACTGGAAAAATATTTTTAGAACAAAATACAAGTTCATATCTTAATATATAATCTTACCACATATGTTTCTGTGTTTTTTGACATTTCTACAACAAACATGCATTATTTCAGTTAGGAAAATATTTTTATGCAGTACACTTTGAGTTATAAGAACTAGATGTGTTACAGCAAAGAATGTAATAAAAAGGAAGTTTTCAGAGGGGAAGAGTAATGTACTACATGATCTGTAGAATTTTTAAACCTTCCATGATAATGTTTTCCAATTCCACTAAATTCTAAAGACATTATTTGCCTATGTATTTCTAAAAATGATGATCATTTCCTATGTCATTTTGGCCAAGATTGAAGTTTTTAATCATGTTGAATTTCTTAATTTTTTCTGAGTATCAATTTTAATTTCCACCTGTCAGGATTTTTCTGAAACAACAAGGGTCAGTCAGCATTCTGACATCCAGGTATTTGGTAAAAGTAGGAGTTAAGGTTCTAAAAATAGACTCTTGAGCAAGGCTGTTATTCAGATGATGATATAGCAAGAATACCAACCCATATGGGCAGAGGTATGTAGGAATACCGTAAGGGACAAACAATCACCCGATCCTATGTTGCATCTCCAGAATTCCTTAGGCTGACTGAGATAATCACTAGATAATTTAATTCAATCTAAATTTATGTTAAATTTTTGGAATAAGAATGCCAAGAAGGAGAGAAACCCTTTTAACGCAGACCACAAGTTTCCAGATATAGTTGGTCCTTTGTATCTGAAGGTTCTGCATATATGGACTCAACCAATCATAGATCAAAAATATATTTTTAAAATGGCATTATTTGATTAACTTTTTAATCAAAAGTTAAAAAAATTACACCTGAACTAAACATTTATAGTCTTTTTTTATCATTGTTCCCTGAGCAATACAGTATAACAACTATTTATATAGCATTTACATTATACTAAGAATTATAAGCAACCTAGAAATGCTTTAAAATATATGGGAGGATGTGTATAGGATATATGCAAATACTATACCATTTTCTATCAGGTACTTGAGCATGCACTGAGGTTAGTATCCATGGAAGGTCTAGGAACCAATGGCCGAAGAATACTGAGTGACAACTATATAGTAAATGCCTTTCAAAGTCTCTAATTTGTTCCAAGCACAGGATTACCCATTGCAATAAGTGTTTGTGTGGTGGGGGGGCAGGTGGCCTTCATAATCTAGTTTTCTAACAGGGGTTGTTTAGTGATTTTAATTGATTTGATTTTTTAAGGAAAACCATATTCAAATGTTTGGAAAATAAGTATTTGGTGTCTCTCCTAGTGGGTAGGTCAAATGTACTGTTCAGACCAGGTTCCTCTACATATGGCCTATGTTTGTTTTATCCTGTGACTTTTGAGGTCTCTGCCTTACATTTGATTAAAATAGGATATTAGTTACTTTTTTGTAAATCAGCAATGTCCAATCAAACTTTTTGTGATGCAGGAAATGTTTTATGCTTGTGCTGTTTTGTACAGTAGTCACTACCCACATGTAGCTATTGGACACCCGAACTATTGCTAGTATTCGTGACTGAGGAGCTAAATTTAAATTTTCTTTGACTTTTAGTTGTTAAAACTTAAATTGCCACATGAAGCTCCTATATTGGACATGAGCTCTGGACACATTAAACCTCTCTTACACAGAATTTTAATTAAACAAGAAGTTTATTCTTTGTATTTGAATATTCTTTGTATTCTTATATACTGATGAGATATGAAACTCTGAAATAACATTCAAAACATATTTTTTGACATAATGAATGATTCCCCAATAAAAATGTGAACTCAAAACCAGATAAATATTTTGAGTAATGGTGACCATTAACCATTAAATGATATCTAGACATCCGAATCATTTGCCTGTTTGTCACATAGATGCAAATTAGGTATTGCCTACCATTTCCCTCTTGGGCAAGTGATATTCAAGTGGATATATAAATAGAATTTCTGCCAAATCCGAGTCAGATAGGAGGAGGCAGCTCAATGACTGGAAACTCAGGAGAGGGGTATAGGCCTCAGCAAAATGTGCACTAGGTCACAATTCTACAGACAACATAGTGGGAGATGATGCCACAGGGAGAGCTACACAGTTAGGTTTGAGATGCACAGAGGGGGATCTACTACTGTGACAAAAATGGTACTAAAGATGGCAAATGTTTATTCTCAGGAATTACAGTGGCACAGTACTATGCTGAGTACTAACATGCATTATTATAGTTCATCTCACAGCAAGCACATGTAGGAAGCACCAATAGCATCCCCATTCTGTGGGGACTAAGTATCCTGCTTACACATGTCAATAGTTAAGAAACACTCTGGTTGGATTGAGGTGGGATTAAGGGAGCTGAAGTCATGGAGGAAAGGTGTGTAAGGAGCTACCAGTCAATGAAAACAGAGATTTGAAGTCAAAACCAGATTATCAGGAGGAGCAAAGCATTGACTTATTGGAGCAAAACTTATTAGCAGACTATACCACCTTAACATCCAGTGAAAAAGATGGCTCTTCTGGTACCAGCCAATCCATAAGGTGATATACTGACTACAGGTTTATGCAACTCCAAAACTTCCCTCTACCAGAGGAAGATAGATTTCACTTGCCTTAGCTGTATATAATGTATTGTTAACTATTTATATCAGCTGCTGGGGTTGTTCAGAAAATTTGGCTGAGATATAGCTGGCCCTCTATATCTATAAGCTGCATATTTTAGCTTTTAAAAATTATTGTGTGTTTAAAGATTTAATAGCAGTTAGATGAGTTGTGCTTCTTTTTTTTCTAGTAACTATGTCCAAAAACAATTTCACAGAGGGTGCTAAAAAAAAATACATGTTTTAAAAATGGAGAAAACTGTCTTAAAATTGTAATACTCAATATGTATCCCAAACAAGAGATGAATACAAATACACTTGACTTCTGTGATTAAAGAGTGCTCAAGGGATTGCTATCAGCATGTAGACACTTCTGATTATGATGAAGAGCAACACTGGCCAAAGTGACCCCTTGCATTGCTGGGTATGCCCTTTCAATTTCCTCTAGAAGTGCCAAGGTGTATCCAGTTTTCTATGGTATACCATATTCTTTAAGATCCCCCATAGGTAGAAGTTAAGGGGTGCTAAATCAGGAGAAGCTGGGGGAAAGTCAAGTGCACTCAACTTTTAGTCCTATCATATATATACATTGCCCTGCCAAATTCTCATCAAGGTAAATACTCATGTCTCAGTGAACCTTTAGTCACAGTCATTTTCTTTCAGTGTATGTAATAATATTGAAATGAAATCTTTCCATTTTGCTACTTTTAAGAATGCACTGTATGCTTGTTCTGCTAACTTCTGTCTCCCAGGCACACTGTTTGGTAGACTTCTGTGGCAAGTGTGTAAACTGTTCCAACACCATAGCAGAAGAAACTGGACTTGTTGCTGTGTGAGGCCTCTGGAATCGTTCCTTGCACACACTACCCTTGATACCAAGTGTTTCAAAGTTAAGAATGTGAGCGATTGTTAGGTGTGTAGAGTTTCTGGGCGCATACTCAAGCCTCCATTGTTGCTGTATTTCCACAATGTTCTTGAATTTCAAATAGCCTTCAAAATGCCTTTGCACTCCTAAAGGACAACTGTGCTTCTGCTATTTACTTTGTCCTGCCTGTGGAATGGTGACACTACCTTTCATTTGATTAATGCCATCTTTTAAGTGAACATCATACTACACACTGCTACTGGAATTCAATTCAACTTTGAAAAGTAATAGGTAGATAAGATCTCTTAAAATGTGTATACTTTTTTGGCACCCCTGGTATATTCTACTAACTTTAAGTGAAAGAACTAGAAACATATTTTAAGAGAATATCACCAAAGTGAGCCCTGATGAGTTATATAAACTGGAGCAGTGCAAATTAAGCTGCATTGAGGCTGGCAGAACAGGGCAGAGAAGACATCCATCCCCTGACCCCACCCCAGCTCTGGCATATTTTCACATGTTTTAATATACATTCTTTTGACCACCTGAGTTAAGAATTACCAGAGGATTGGCTCGGCGCCTATAGCTCAACCGGCTAAGGCGCCAGCCACGTACACCTAAGGTGGCGGGTTCGAATCCCCAGCCCGGACCTGCCAAACAACAATGACGGCTGCAACCAAAAAATAGCCGGGCGTTGTGGCGGGCGCCT
>CAUYTI010029103.1:0-11951 GCA_963575145.1 Galago senegalensis | reverse complement strand
AGAGCTGATTGCCGACTCACTGGCCACAGCAGGTGATGGCCTGATCTTGCTCCACAAGCTGTAGGCTGCAGAGGACATTGCATTCCAGCTGTCGCACTCTCGGAACATCACCTACCTGCCAGCAGGGCAGTCTGTGCTCCTTCAGCTGCCCCAGTGAGGGCCTGCCCTGCCCGTACCCCTCAGGCCAACTGGGCCACAGCCCTGATGATGATTAACACCACCTCCCTTCTGCCCCCACCCAGAAATCACTGGGAAATCTCATGATTGGCTTCAAGTAAAGGAAATAAAAGTAAAATCACTTCAGATCTCTAAAAAAAAGAATACTCCTGCTGAGTGACAGAACAGGGTCAGGCAGTCTTTGCGGTATGGAAAGGACCAAGAGGAAAAGATGGGGAAGAAAGGCATCCCAAGAAAAGGAATTGTATGACAAAAGGCACATGGTCAGAAAAACATAAGGCCACATTCAGATGATGGGTGAGTAATTAAGGCAGGGAGGATCCAGTCTGGCAGGAGCCCTGGACGAGCAGAGGCCTGAGGGCTAAGGTAAGCAGTGAGAACAGAGGCTGGGAGAGAGGGCCAGGTGAGGGCAAGGTGTGCTCCAAGCCCAAGGGCTGGAGTCAGTGGAGTAAGAGCCACAGGGTGAAACACAATCCAGTGCTTCTGCAATGCTGTCTCTTCTAGTGGGGTGACCAATAGTGATAGTGCCACTTAGACACTAGGGACTCAGGAGGTAGGCAGGTCAGGCAGAGGACCAGGAATACAATTTTCAACATTCTAAGATAGAAGGCCAGCAGACTCGATGGAAAGACCAGTTGACTTCCGCAGCTTGATGAGCTAGAAACCACCTGGAGAGGAACTGTGGGTGGGAAGGGATGGGCCATTGAGTTGAGAACAAGCTGGGCTCCAAAAACACACCTAATTCACTTTATGCCTTGCTCTGGACGGTCCCTGTTTATCAAGGGTCATTTAAGTTTGGAACCTCAGGTCTTTCAGCTGAGGTTTTTCCTTTCTTCTCCTCTCCTGCTCAGAAATTGCTCCCTCCAAACCCATCTTCTCTGTGCTTCTCACACCTTTGGGTTTTTTGCTGAATTTAAACAAAACATAGAGATCATCTACTGATGATCCATGGTGGTGTTTAAAATGCCCTGAGGCAGACTTCATGAGAAGAGCATGCCCTTCTAATCCCCAGGACAGGATTTTTCTAAGAAAAGAGAGATGAGCTATGGTTCTGCACTGAACAAGTAACAAGCCGCTTTCCCAGAGGCTGTTTTGCTGTCAGCAATTAGGGAAACTTTGATTTCCAGAGAAGGAAGTAGAGCAGACAAGCGCTCCAGAGGAACAATGTGAGACCCTCAGACATCCCCAGCAGGAATGTCAGATGTCTGATGAGACATCAGAGTGCATTACTAAGGACCCATGCTGCTGAGCCTGGGGCTGCACAGGGAACCACTGTGTCCTTGTCCCCAGCACCATGACTCAGTCATAACATAATAAGGCACTCAGGCTGTTTGGGAGTTGAGATCCTTGCACTGGCAGAGGACGGACCAAAACTCAAACTAGCTCAAGAGCACACATTGGTGCAAGTAACAGACAGCACCGGAGATTCTGCAAAGCATGATGGACCTGGCTGCTTAAATAAGGGCAGCACTGGCTCGGCACCCATAGCTCAGCGGTTAGGGTGCCAGCCACATACACCAGGGCTGGCAGGTTCCAACCCAGCTGGGTCTGCTAAACAACAGTGACAACTACAATAAGAAAAGAGCTGGGCATTGTGGTGGGCACCTGTAGTCCCAGCTACTTGGGAGGCTGAGGCAAGAGAAGGGCTTATGCCAAGAGTTGGAGGTTGCTGACACCACAGCACTCTACCAAGGGCGACAAAGTGAGACTCTGTCTCCAAAAAAAAATGACAGCTCTTCTTTGTTTCTCCAACTCTTGGCTCTGTCCTCTTTGTGCTGACTTTAACTTTAGCTAGTGCTGTGCTTTCATGAGGTAGCAAAAGTTTCGCCCAGCGCTTTGAGGTTCAGTTCCTACCTGCTTAGCAAGCCCGGCAGAGCATGGCTCTTTCCCAATAGTCAGCACCAAAGACCTCAGACTGGGTGCAATTGGCTTGGTTTGCATTAAGAGTCTATTCCTCAACCAATTTCTTTAGTCAGAGAAAGAGTGCCTTGGGGATGAACTTACAGACTGTAAATGCAGCTCAATTCTCACCAGAGACAGCTCACCAAGGGGAAAACCAGGCTGCTGTTAGCAGAAGAGAGGATGGTGCTGAGCGGGTGAAAACAGCAGAGGTGTGCTCTGCAGAGGTGCACGCAAGCCATGGGCTTATAGAGGAGGTAACACTGATCTGAGGGACATGACCATGAAGGCGCCAGCTTGAATTCAGTCGTAAGCAATCACAGAAGTACAGTACAAGGGGGTTCTAAGCCAAAGGAAAAGCATGTGGAAACACAGAGGCATGAAATGTCTTCTGGATATTGAGGGAAATCCACTTAGGCTGCAACAAGGATGGAATGGGGTGTACTAGAAGGTGACACTAGGGAGCTGAGTTAGGTCAGTGAGGCTTTTAAAACACCTAGTCAGGAATATGGAGGCACCTGTTCTCCAAGCCAACCACACCTGCAGGAATCAGGGGTGTGTCCCCTGAGATTGCTTACCCCACAGTGATGCATATGCAATTAACGGCAGCTTGCTTTGCTCAGCGGTTGAATGCAGGGACTCTGGAGCCAGACTGCCTTGATTTAAATCCCAGCTCAGCCACTTACTAGCTGTGTGAACCCAAACAAATTCCTTAACCTGTGTGTGCCTCTAGTTCTTCACCTCTAAATGGGAAAATAATACTATCTTCCTCATGAAGGTGTTGTGAGGATTGAATAAATAGTACATAAAGATCTGGAAATAGAGCCAGGCTCACATTATTCAAACCAATAAGGATGAGGGAGGAGCCTCCACCCAACTCCCACCTCTGTGCCCCTGCCATGTTCATGATGGGATAGTCAGTGCCCACTCCCTAAGCATGGACTGTCCCTCCAACACCACTGCTATAACCAACATTTTAAAACCTAATTAACTAGCAGTCATAGATTTAGACTTCCTTCCTATAGCTGACTAAAAGTTCAGGGCAGGGAAGGGTAAGCCAAAGGATGTATTTTGCTGGTTATCATTGAGTGGAAAGCCAACTTTTTCATCAGGTACCCCCAAAACATCATTATATCCAAATCATTTTTTTTAGCCCGTTCAATTTCTCCAGGGAAGAATCTTCTGGTCTCTCTTTTGGGAAATACGCACTAGACTGCTGGTTTCCTAGGAACAGCAGAGGCGAAGGGCGATGGAGGATGGCGCATCCCACCGTTCAGTGTGCACACTTCTCCCAGCCTTCCAGCTTTCTGGATCCTCAGCTCCACTTTCTGCCTGGCTCTCTGGTTCAGTTTCCCTAGAAAATAAATCCCCTGTGATAAGAGAAATAAGGGTTAGTTGGCTAATTTTCCTGATGTAGTTGGTCTTGAACTGCCTGGATTTCCACTGCCTTAAAGCAAAGCTTGCCCAGTGCCCATTATTTGCCTACCACTTCACTGAACCCTTATTTACTTATTACTTTCTTCAAATGAAATCGGTTTTACCTGGAACTTATTTTCATTGACAGGAGTCATATCATTAATGTGAATGGGAAGCAAGTCTACCGCTTGCCAAGCCCACTCTACGAGTAGAAAAGAACAAAGCAACCCCTTACTCACTCCCTTCTCTCTTCTTTGTTTTACTTTATAACGAGAGTCCTCAAACTTTTTAAACAGGGGGCCAGTTCACTGTCCCTCAGACCATTGGAGGGCCAGACTGCAGGCCCTGGAAGGAGTTGGCTGCTAAGCAGGACAGGCAGCAGAGGCAAAAACACCCAGCGGGCCGGATAAATGTCCTAGGCCAGCTGCATGACCCGTGGGCCGTAGTTAGAGGACGCCTGCTTTATAATATGTAGCAGCAACTGAAGCATCACGTTATGTTATTGCCCCTTAGAACGTATGCTCCATGACAGCAGGAACTCCTATCAGTTTGTCCAGTGGGGCATTCTCCATCCCCTGAAACTCACGTGGCCTGCAGGAAGCTCTCAATAGCCATTGAATAAAGGAAACCACAAGTAAATAAATAAAAACAAAAATGTGATTAATAAATTCCAACCAGGTAGGTCTATTTGTTGACTCAAAAATTGAAGACAGCTCCCTGCCACCAATAAATTAGAGACACTGGGTGCCTGGCATTTTGCAGAAGCAAGAATGCATGAGGGAAACTCAGTCACTGCTAGTCAGTGTGAGTCTAAAAGTGACCAGTGCCCCCGCTCACCCTGGGGGAGATTCTGTGTCACATCATTCTGACAGACAGTCCTGACATGCAGATGCACCCTTTTCATGGTTGCTCCTAGTATACCTCTACGGACGATGCCCTCAGTCCTCTCAGTGACATACCCAGGAAGGAGAACCAAAGCATCGTCTTCGTCCTTCCCATAGGCAGACCTCTCTCCATGGAGGCTTAAAACCCCAAGAAGCATGTTTGATCATGATTTCTTTTGTTACCCCAAATATCCTGAAGACCCCACTGTGGTTCAGGGGGGTGGAACCCCAGGCTGGTCATACCCCAATATCAAATGCTGACCTTTGTTATAGTGAATCTACATCACTATGGTTTATGTAAGAGCAGTCAAGGAACCCAGGTGACAATGATTCACACTATTCGTCCCAAGGTAAAAAGTCACCGAGGGCTGTGATTCAAGGATTAGCCATTCATACACAATCAGAGATTTGAAAGACAGCTCTCTTATCCTTGTCTGTCAGTCACACAATGAATTAGGAAGGAGCACACAGCGTAAGTAGGCATTTTTATTTGCCACCACCCCACCACTGTATCCTACTAAATGACCCCATCCCACATGAGGAAGTAAACTATTTAAAGCTAACTCTGGGGATACCCTTCTCCGCAAATGTCCCCTCCTCTCTGCTGAACAGCAGGTTGCTCTAAAGTGGCAGAAGAGTCTGATCCACCAGTATTGCTCTGGGTCCACAGAGGGGGCTCATCCTCTACACCCTGAACTCACTAAACTGAGGCCCATAAAGGAGGAACGGAGACAGCAGAGAGGGCCAAGAGGAGCAGAAGGGTGTTATGACTGAGCAAAGGAAACTCCTTCTGGCTTTCCTATACTTTTTTAGGACTGAATAAGATCTGAAACTAAATGCTGGGAAACAGGAAAAGAAAAAGCAGTTAGATTAGCCGGTTTCCTACAACATTGTTAATGAAGGTCACGGTGGCTGTGTTTGATACTAAGTGGAATTCAGCATTGCAAAATTCAGTTAGAAAATAACAGCTGGGCAGCACCTGTGGCTCAGTGAGTAGGGCACCAGTCCTATATACCAAGGGTGGTGGGTTCAATCTCCCGACCTTAATCCGATTTAGTCAATGGTCTCACTACAGTTGATGAAACCCCCCTGGTTCGTGCCTTGCATTTAGTTGTCAGGCCTCTCTTGTCTTGGACTGTCCCTGGGTCTTTACCCTTCATACTGCTTCATAACGCTGACTGGCCGGTCATTTAGTGGAATGCCCGGCAGTTCAGGCTTGTCTGATGTTTCCTCTGGATTAGGTTTAGGCTGTGTATTTTTTGTCAAGAATCTAAGAGAAGGGATCCCGTGTCCTCTGTGTATCACGGTAGGGAGCATGCAGCAATGGACCTCACAGGCTTTCACTCATTTACACCTCACAACAACCCAAGGAGGTGTTACTATCATTCCCTACTGTGGTGTGAATGCTTGCATCCCCCACAATTCAGACACGAAAGCTAACCCCTAAGCAGACAGTGTTAAGAGGGAGGCCTTTGGGAGGTGATCAGGTCATGGAGGCAGAGCTCCCATAAACAGGCTTAGTGCCCTTATCAAAGAGACCCCGGGGGGCATCCTCTCCCCTCCACCATGCAGGTGAGGACACAGTGAGAAGGCACTGTGTAGGAGCCAGGAAATACGGCCTCACTAGACACTGAATCTGCTGCACCCTGATCTTGGACTTCCAGCCTCCAGATCTGTGCGAAATAAATTTCTGTTGTTTTTAAGCCACTCATCTATAGCATTATAGATTGTAGATTATAGTAGCACAAATGGACTGGGCATCCCCATTTTATAGAAGATGACACTGAGATATAGAGGTCCTAAATAACCTTATTAGATAGATAAAAGGAAATTGGTGAAAGCTGGGTTTCCATTCAGCCAATGAGACTCTAAGTTTTATGCTCCTAACCACTAATTTATGCTTCCTTTCAGGGCTCTCGTATTGGGCCATTTTATCTATGAAGTGGTACAGGTATGGACAATATTTTTATCACTGCTTTAAAATAAGTCCCCTGACTCAGTGCCTGTGGCTCAAGTGGCTAAGGCACCAGCCACATACACTTAAGGTGGTGGGTTCGAATCCAGCCTGGGCCCGCCAAACAACAACGACAACTACAACCAAAAGATAGCCGGGCGTTGTGATGGGTGCCTGTGGTCCCAGCTACTTGGGAGGCAGTGGCAGGAGACTCCCTTGAGCCCAGGAGTTGGAGGTTGCTGTGAGCTGTGATGCCACGGCACTCTACCCAGGGGGACAGCTTGAGGCTCTGTCTCAAATAAATAAATAAATAAATAAAATAAGTCCCCTAATGATGTGTCAAGAGCCATACTTTAGGCCAGGCAGGTGGCCCATACCTATAATCCCAGCACTCTCAGAGGCTGAAGCAGGAGGATCACTTGAGCTCAGGATTTCAAGACCAGCCTGAACAATAGAGAGAGCCAATCTCTATTAAAAATAGAAAAATGAACCCGGGTGTTATGGAGGGTGCCTGTAGTCCTAGCTACAGGTCCACTTGAACCCATGACTTAGAGGTTGCCATGAGCAAGGCTGATGCCATGGCACTCTAGCCCAGGAACAGAGTAAGGCTCTATCTAAAAAAAAAAAAAAAAAAAGAGCAGTGTTTTACATGTGTTAGTTTATCTTAGCTTCACAAAAACCCCTTTGACGTAGGTGCTGTTGTTATAGTCGCATGAGGGCTGGGGCCCAGGCCACGGTAGATACAGGCAGTGGCTGGGCTTGCATCTTGGGCCTGGCCTACCTCAGAACCTAAACACCTCTCTGTGTGTTCTTGGCTTTCAACACACATTCTCTGCTGCTTCACAGCATGGAAGAGGGTAGCTCCTTGGATTTCATAACCCCTAGTTATAGTCCTCAGAGTTTTCTCATGCTGGTATTTGGTTTTCACAATACATTGAAATTGTCTGATCCTTTCTTGCAGATGGACCAGAGTAGGCCTGGGCTTACAGAAACTGGGCTGGCAGATCCACTGGTGTTCAGAGATGTCTTTCCACGTATGTGAGTTTTTTATTTCTTTCAACAACGGCATGATCATAGCTCACTGCAGCCTCAAATTCCTGGGCTCAGGCAATCCTCCCACCTCGAACTCCTAACTAGCTAGGACTAAAGACAGGTCCCACCATACCAGGATAATTTTTTTCTTTTTTCTTTCTTTCTTTCTTTTTTTTTTTTTTTTAACTTTTTGTAGAGATAGGGATCTTACTTTGTTGCTCAGGCTCCGCTTGTCTGCAACTCCTTGCCTCAAGTGATCCTTCCACCTCAGCCTTCCAAAGTGCTCAGACAATAAGTGTGAGCCACCGTGCCCAGTTTAGTCCCACTTAACACAATTTTTTAATGCTATTGTAAATGGAACTGTTAGTAACCAGAAATACCACTGGTTTTTGTACATTAATCTTGTAAGATGAAGTTTTGCTGAACTCATTTATTACTCTTATTTTTGTTAGTATATTTCTTATGATTTTCTGTATAGAAATCATATCATCCAAAAATACACATAATCTTACTTTTTCCTTTCCAATCTGGATGCTTTTTCTTTCCTTTTTTAATTTTTAGATTTTTATTTATTTATTTTTGCCTAACAGCTGTCATTAGAACCTGCAGTACAATATCAAACAGGAGGAACAGATCTGGTTCCTGATCTTTGGGGAATGCAGCCAGTTTTTCTCCACTAAGTATGATGTTAGCCATGGGCTACTGTAGACGTCCTTTATCAGGATGAGGAAGTTCTATGGCTAATTTATTGCATGTTTTTATCATTAAAAGGTGTTGAATTTTGTCAAATGCTTCTTCTGTGTCTATTGAGATTATCGTACAGTTTTTTTCCTTAATTCTACTGACTTTGTATATTATATGAATTGATTTTTCAGATGCTTACCAACCATGCATTTCTGGGAAAAGTCCATGCACTCATAGTGAGTTCTCTTTAATAATGAAATAAGTACCCATGAATCCAACACTCTAAAAAAAAAAGGGTGCATGACCATAAGGCACATCTAACCAGACTCAGCCCATCTCCCTGTCCCCACCAACCTGATAAACCATCATCCTAAATCCCATGTTCATCATTCCCCTTCTTCCCTTTTATGTAGCTGTATTGTATCCAAATGTATTCAAAAAATACTTGTATATAAAGAGTATTATGCTCTTATTCCACTTAATATTTCGCTGTCAAGATTTAAACACATCATGGATTATTCATGCAGTTGGTCCTTTTGATTGCTGTATACTATTCCATTGTCTGGCTATTACAGAAGCCACATTAAAGCAAAATACCAACACATCCCATCTGAACTCCTGATGTCTCCCCCAAACCAGCTCCTCTTGCAGTCTTCCCTCTTGGTTAGTGGCAGCTCTATCCTTCTAGTCACATGGGTTGAAACTATAAGTCATCCTTGATTCCTCTTTCTCTCACACCACATTGACTTTGTAAGCAAACCCTGCAAATCTCCCTTCAAAGCATATTCAGAATCCAGTCCCTTTTCACCTTCTTCATTGCCACCTCTATGGTCCCAGTAGCCATTGTCTCTCACTTGGATTGCTGTAATCAACCCCTAACTGGTTTTTCTGTGTCTCTCCTGTTCCCGTGAAGTCCCTCTAATAGCCAGAGGGATCTTGATAAAGGTCAGTTTCCTCATGTCACTCCTGCTCAACTCCCCATGGCTTCCTGACTCTGAATAAATCCCCATTTTCTTCTACAATTTTCAAGGCCCTAGGATGACCTTGCCTTGGGCTTTGCACCTGCTACTCCCTCCACTAGAAAAGCGCTTCCTCCTGACATCTCATGGCTCATTCCTGCCCTTTCCTAAGGGTATCACATTCTTGTTGAAGCTTTCCTTCCCACAACCTTGCAAGTCTCCATCCTTGCTTATCTTTCATATGTATGTATACATATATATGAAATAACATATATATTTCATATATATCTTATAATACTTTGTCTTGCTTACAATTTCCCTCCACTCACTGGAATATAAGCTCAATGAGGGAAAGCATTCGTGTTTGTTTTGTTCACTGTTCCATTCCCAGCACTTTATAAAAGCACATAACAGCAGCAAATATTTGTTGAATGAAAGAACAAATGAATAGTTGGGAAAAAACTATCAGCACATGTAGGTCATAGGTAAAGCATAAAAATGAGGTCTTGTTGAAATCTGAAAACTCATTTATGGGGTACCTGGAAGACATGACCAATGTCATTCCAGTGTAACAACTGTCATGAGCCTCCAGGCTGCTGAAGGCTGCTGTAAAACTACCAACCTTCTTCTGCCACCCCCCACAACCTGTTCCCAACACCCACCCAGCCTTGCGGAAGTCTGAAACCCCTGCAGGCTAGTTTGGTTGCAAGTGAAGATTGAAGATGCCTGCCAAGACCAGGCATAACCAGGGTCCCCACGTGGTAAAAACACCTGCACTTAAGGAAAGAGAAATTCAATCACAGGGAGAATGCTGGGTGAGCACAGACTGATCATAAAGGGCAAGAGGTGGCAAGGTTTTGGGCACAGCACTGGGTGTCTGGCCCTGGCTCAGACAAGGCATCTCCTTCCTCCTTCATAAAGCTTCTCTTTGCTGCACCACGTGGCTTGCCCCGTGGTTTCTGAGCATGCTCACATTTTAGGCACAATGTGTTCTGGACTGGAGTCTTTAGCGTCCCTAAATTAAACTCAGAAGAGTGACAAGGAGAGCTGCCTTCCACCTTGAGAGATGAACAGCGGATGTTCCCCGGTCACCATGCAAGTTCTAGGTCATCTTCATATCTGGACTGGCTACAACAATGGGGAAGTCAAAGTAACACTTCAGGGCATTTCTCTAAGCCCTTCAGTGTTCTGTGCTGGCAACTTCCTCAAGAGCTGATTTTATCCCATTCTGTTCCTAATCCACAACATTAAACCACCAAAATCAAGGTGCTGATTGTCCAAACTCTTAGTTCCATTTAACTCCAAAGTAGAGTTATACAACCTGTTGAGTGCATGATTGGAATTAAGAAGGAAGATTTCAGAGACAGCCCTTGAATCACGTTACCTTCCTAAGGGGCAAGGTTTTTTCCTAATACAATTCTATTAATGGTAAGATTGCTACTGTGAGACAATATGTAATTTGTCTAAAAATCAAGAAATATGGTCAGGTTCCTCTACTTCAAATATTTACGTGCTAATAGTAGTGGATCTCTATTCATTTAAGCCAGGTATACCAAACCATGAATCACAATTAGGTCCCTTTGCTGTGGGCCTGCTCTCAACCCACCTGTGTCAGTAAGAAACCAAGCAGGTAAAAGTGGTACTTGTAAAAACGAAATGATTTATCAGAAGCCAGGGTGCAGTGGCTCACACCTCCTAGCACTCTGGGAGGCCAAAGTGGGTGGATCCCTTGAGCTTAAGCTTAGTTCAAGAGCAGCCGGAACAAGAGCGAGACCACAAGTCTACTAAAAATAGAAAAAATTAGCCAGGTGTTGTGGCAGGCACCTGTAGTCCCAGGTACTCAGGAGGCTGAGGCAGGAGGATTGCTTGAACCCAGGAGTTTAAGGTTGCTGTGAGCTAGGCTGATGCCACAGCATGCTAGCCTGGGCAACAGAATGAGATTCTGTCTCAAAGAAAGAAAGAAAGAAAGAAAGAGAGAGAGAAAGAAAGAAAAAGGGCAGCACCAGTAGTTCAGTGGGTAGGGCGCCGGCCACATATATCCAGACTGGCCAGTTCGAACCCAGCCTGGGCCAGCTAAACAACAATGACAACTGCAACAAAAAAAGTAGCCAGGCATTGTGGCAGGCACCTGTAATTCCAGCCACTTAGGAGTCTGAGGCAAGAGAACCACTTAAGCCCAAGAGCTTGAGGTTGCTGTGAGCTGTTATGCTCCGGCACTCTACCAAGGGCAACATAGTGAGACTCTGTCTCAAAAAAAAAAGAAAGATTTATCAGAAAAGCCTTCCTTCCTGATCCAGAGTAGAAGCTTCTCAGAGAGCAGATTAAAGACTGCCTGGGGATATGCAAGTGGGATGAGGACTGGATTGCAAAAGGGCAGAAGGAAAATTCTGGAGTCATTTGATTGAGGCAATGGTTCCACAGACATGCTAAAACTCATCCTGTTGTACTCTTCAAATAGGTACAGTTCATACTACATCTATTATACCTCAATAAATTTACAAGGTTTTAGAGAACAAAATAGACTGAAAAATCTTGAGATCTCTTTGCAAACAAGATGGATATCATCCGTACTTGGAGTACTTGCCAGGAAACCCAGTGTTGACTTGCTGTCAAAAGCCTGGTTGAAATGAGTGATATCTGAGAAGGATGGCCCAAGGGCCATTAACCATCCATTTGCTCATGTTCTCATCAGCAAAAGTAAGACACTTAGACCATCTAAGCCTACCCTTTCATCAAAATGCCCTCACTTAGCCACAGTTTCTCACAATGTTCTGAATTTTTTTTAAGAGACAGAGTCTCACTTTGTCACCCTCAGTAGAGTGCTGTCACATCACAGCTCACAGCCACCTCCAATTCCTGGGCTTAGGCAATTCTCTTGCCTCAGCCTCCCAAGCAGGTGGGACTATAGGCACCTGCCCCAATGCCCAGCTATTTTTGTTGCAGTTT
>CAUYTI010029102.1:0-22146 GCA_963575145.1 Galago senegalensis | reverse complement strand
TTTTTTTTTTTTTTTGAGACAGAGTCTCAAGCTGTCCCCCTGGGCAGAGTGCTGTGGCATCACAGCTCACAGCAACCTCCAACTCCTGGGCTCAAGTGAGTCTCTTGCCTCAGCCTCCCAAGTAGCTGGGACCACAGGCGCCCGCCACAACGCCTGGCTATTTTTGGTTGCAGCTGTCATTGTTGTTTGGCGGGCCCGGGCTGGATTCGAACCTGCCACCTTAGGTGTATGTGGCTGGCGCCTTAGCCACTTGAGCTACAGGCACCGAGCCATTAAGCCAGTTTCAAACTTACTGAACAGGAATTATAGCAAACACACACACACACATTTTTTTTTACCTAGTACTTTTGCACTTAAGTCTTAGGACTCTCAATACATGTGACATTGACTGGTATTTTAAAAATTCATTCTACAGAGTCTATTTTCAATACAAACAAAAAGAAAAACACCAGCACTGTGTTGGGTGAGTTCACAGTTCCGGAACGGGTCCAATGTGCAGTCTAAGCTGAGTTTGTCAAACCCCAGAGGTAGCAGAGCGCAGTGGCTGAAGCACAGGCAGACACCCTTCCCTGCCATTCACTGGAGGGGGCTTTGGGGAAGCCCCTTCACTTCTCCATGCCTGTTTTATCACATATAAATGAGGACAATGGTGTTTTCATCACAGAACCTCAATGAGAGTTAAGTGAGTTACCACCGATAGAAAACCCAGAATGGGGTGGGAGATGGGAGGAGGGGGGAAGTCAGATGGAGGAGGGTGAATGGTGGGATTACACCTGTGGTGCATATTGCAAGGGTATGTGTTGGATCTATTAAGTATAGAGTATAAATGTCTTAACACAATAATTAAGTAAATGAGGTGAGGGATATATTAACCTGTATGATGTAAGTATTCCAAACTGTATATGAAATCAGCACACTGTACCCCATAAATGCATTAATGTATACATGATCTACCTCTTTGTGATTCAATTTAAATAGAAGTGTCAAAAAAAAAAAAGAAAACTCAGAACAATGGCTGACACAGGGTGAAGTAGATTTGCAGTAACAACAGCAATGGTGATAAATATTTATTAGTATACAATTGTGGTTGTCATTTCACCCCAGTAGTTACCCATATGTCCTAAAACAGTGGAACACAGTGTGAGCTGTCACCTCTCATTCTGCCCTGGTGCTCATCTGGCCAGAAAGGTGAGCAGAGGGAGGAGGAGCCGGGGACACAGAGGCTGATGGTCCGGCACACGTGGTTTGGGGGCTGCTTCTCCTTGGCTGCCACAAAGGCTCTGTGTCATCTCATCCTGCCTCAGTGGGAAGGTCTTGATCCAGGGATAGGGTGAGGGCCCTCAGTGCAGCATCTGCCAGCCTGGATGAGGCCCAGGACTTGGCTGGCCCCAAACATAAAGTCCTTGGCAGTGGCAGCCTGCTGTGTCTATGCCCAGGAAAGGCCAGGCCCACAGGGACTGGGGCAATGCAGGTCTGAGGGAGACCACTGTGTGAGGTCTGCCAAGCTGACAGCTGCCCCTTTTCTAGGACGGTCTTCCTTATTTGGGTTTTTTGGAAGTCTCTGTCATTTTTGCTTTCCTAGCTCTCCTCTTTTTGCTGAGGACCTGGCCTGAGTCTCCTCTTCCAGGTGGTTCTGATGAAACAGTCAATCTCAGTGCTCTGCCTGCCCCTGGAGCACATGTCCTAGAACTGCTCAGTCTCCTCCACCAGCCCCAAACATAGTGACTGTGATGTCACTGTGTCACAGCCCAGGGTGTCGGCTTATGATCCAAGTAAGCCAGAGGCCTTCCCAGATCCAGCAGGTATAAATGAGTCTATTCCTTTTGGATGAGAAGTATAAAGGTGTGGAAGACTTGAGCAGCCAGTCCCCATTTTCCCACGCCACACAGAGAGCTTGTTGGTAGCAAAAAAGAATGATATTCCCAATGCAAAAAGCAGCAGAACAGAGCGATAAGAAAGCTTGGTGATTTCCTTTGTCTTGAGTATAGGATTTCTGAAGCTAGCCCTACTCCTGCATTTGCAGTTATGTGAACCAATGAATTCTATTTCTGGCTTAAGCAAGTTATAGATTTCTGTCACTTATAAATAAGAGACTAATAAAGCACGGGTGCCCCTACCAGGCCTTCTCCCCTAGCCAGGGCTGACATTTAATTCAGGGGAAGAACTCTGACAGCCAGGACAATGGGACTCTCTGCTCTGAATGGAAAGTGCCCTGTAGGAAGTGTTCACAGCTGATCTGCTGGGCCTGCCATAGAGATTCCTCAACTCCTGCCAGGCTTGTTGCCTTAATTCCTTTTTCCTTGATGAGGGACACTTCACCACCCTACATGATCCCTCCTCTCCTCTTTCTTATGTTAACTACGGTTAATCTCTTACAAATAGATTTTGTAATTTAAGGTTCCTAAATCAGACAAAGCAGATTCAAATCCCAGCCTGGCTGCTCATTCATGATCCTGTAAGTTATTTAATTTCTCCTAGTTTCCTCCTCTGGGAAACGGAGAGACTAACAGGATCACTCTCCTGGGAGGCTGTTGGAAGACATGACACAGAGCAGGGGAACGCGTGCCCCCAGAGCCTGGCTCACACATGAGTGGCTATTATGTAGTAACAGCAACAGTGATGGGACCTACCTCACGGGTCCGGAAGATGATCCTGTACTGGTACTGAGGTCCGTGGTCCTTGTGGTCTTCCAGTTTCTCCCGCTTGATGCTCACAGCCACTGGCCCCAGCTTCTCATCCACACCAAAGTAATTGCCATGTTCTAGAAAGAAGACAGTTGAGTTTCAGGGTCAGCTGTCTGGGAAAGAAAGGTCCTGTCCCACAGTAGGCATGATAAGATAACTGGGGCAGGCTCTTGTGCAGCCCGTGGGATGCTGGTCACACAAACCTTGTGTCTGGTCACAGCCACACTCAATGGAGAAACAGAAGAGGCAAAAGTGAACCTCAATGTACCACCTCTTCTCAGTCACAATTTTTCTGTTTTACTTTTTTCTTTTCTTTTTTTTTTTTTTTGAGACAGAGTTTCTGCCACCCTGTGTAGAGTGCTATGACATCATAGTTCACAGCAACCTCAAAATCCTGGACTCAAGCGATCCTTTTATCTCAGCCTCCCAAGTAGCTGGGACTACAGGTGCCCACCACAAGGTCCAGATAGTTTTTGTTTTGTTTTGTTTTTCAGTTTTTGGCCGAGGCTGGGTTTGAACCCGCCACCTCCAACATATGGGGTGATGCCCTACTCCTTTGAGCCACAGGCACCACCCTCCAGATAGTTTTTTTAAAGATGATGCTGGTCTCAAACTCCTGAGCTCAAGCAATCCACCCACCTTGGCCTCCTACAGTGCTAGGATTACAAGTGTGAACCACCTCACTATTTAAGTGTGCCGTGAAATAAAATGGCTAAAAACCCCGGTCAAGAAACTTTCTCACAGGCTCAAATCTGGGTCAAGGCCAAGTAACCTGACAGCATTCTCAGCAACAAACTGTGGTTAAGGATAGGATGAACCCACCCCTCACCGTGGTAGTGAGAATTAAATAAATTAACATACATGGTGCATTCAGCACTGTGCCATGCACTAAGTAAGCATGTCCTAAGTGTTGGCTATTATCGTCCCCAGGGAATGATGTTTATTATCACCTAGAATACAAGACCCTAAGCATCACCTTTATCTGACCATGTTCCTTTAAACCTAGGTAACTTACACACACTGCTCTTTCCCCTTAAGGCGACAGAATCTTTAGTGCAACATGGAGCAAGTGTTCTGCTCTCTCCTCTAAAAGACAACATGCCGCCATCCTGCAACTCTTCTAGGCACACAGTTCTTTCTGATATACAACCCAAGTATCTTGTGCTCGTGGGGGTAGCCACCAGCAGTCTGTCTGTCTTGACTCAAGTCCTCAAAGTTAGCATTTGCCACCATCAGAAATTCAAATGGTGCTTCAAGCAGCTGTCTCTCCATCCCATCCCAGTGCTCTGAATATTTAATGATGGTTCCTATTCTCATGAGATATTGTTGGCAAATCAAAGGCTAATCTAAGGCCAAAATACTGTGTTAATTAACGGACCCAATCAGAATGGCATCTGCAGTGGGTTAAATGATCTCTCCAGCTGGTCAGAGAACAGAATAAATATTGTAAGGCCAGGTATGGTGCTCACGCCTGTAATCCCAGTACTCTAGGAGGCTCAGGGTGGATTTCTTGAGCTCAGGAGTTTGAGATGAGCCTGAGCAAGAGCGAGATCTTGCCTCTACTGAAAATAGAAAAACTAGCCAGGCATTGTGGCAGGTGCCGGTAGTCCCAGCTATTGGGGAAGCTAAGGCAAGAGGATTGCTCAAGCCCAGGAGTTTGAGGATACTGTGAAGTATATGCCACACAATACCCAGGATGAGAGTGAGACTCTGTCTCAAAAAAAAAGAAAAAAATATTGTATTTCACAGATACCAGTTCATTCCAGAAGCAGTTACAGGGATTGATTTTTTTTTTTTTTTTAGAGACAGAGTCTTACTTTGTCACCCTTGGGTAGGGAGTCACAGCTCACAGTAACCTCTGGGTTTAGGCGATTCTCTTACCTCAGCCTCCCCAGTAGCTTGGAATACAGGTGCCGCCAAGATGCCCGGCTATTTTTTTGTTGCAGTTTGGCCAGGGCTGGGTTTGAACCCGTCACCCCGGGTATATGGGGCCAGCGCCCAATTCACTGAGCCACAGCACTGCCCAGGGATTGATGTTGTACTCAGCACCACTGTATTCCTGGCACCTTACAAATCTCAGCATAGGCCCTCAATCCCAGTAGGCACTCAATAAATACTGACCAATGACTAACTTATTTTTTTTTTTGCATAAAAATGTTTATAGCAACATTATTCATAATAACCAAAAAGTAGAAAGAAAGTGTTCATCAAATTATGAATGGATAAATGGTATGTGGTATATACATACAATGAAAAACTACTCAGTAACAAAAAGGAATTAAGTACTAATATAAGCTACAACATGAACTTGAAAATATAATTCTAAGTGAGAAAAGATAGTCACAAAAGAACATATATTATGGATCCTATTTGTATGAAATTAATGACTAACTTATTAATCCTCATACCCCTGATGTTTCCTTTTCTTTTTTTTTTTTTTTGAGACAGTCGCACTTGGTCATTCTTAGTGGAGTGCCGTAGTGTTATAGCTCACAGCAACCTCAAACTCTTGGGTTCAAGAGATTGTCTTGCTTTGGCCTCCTGAGTAGCTAGGACTACATGCACCTGACACAACACCCAGCTATTTTTAGAGAAGGGGTCTTGCTCTTGCTCAGACTGAACAAGATCCTATCTCTAAAAATAGCTGGTCTTGAACTTCTGAGCTCAAGCAATAGCTCAGGTCTCAAAGTCCTGAGCTCAAGCAATCCACTCACCTTGGCCTCCCAGAGTGCTAGGATTACAGGCATGAGCCACCATGCCCAGTTCTCTTAGTAATTTTTCATCCACTGCCCCCTTATCTGTTCCTTGGCTACAAATTCCTGCTTGCCCATGCTGGGTTCAGAGTTCAGACCAATCTCTCCCCCCACACCAAGCTCCATTGCCACGGTCTCTGTACCTATACAATGATCTGAATCAGTCTTCCTTAACTGTTAGTGGTTCTTAACATTAATTAAGAACCTTAATTTTTTAATGGTTTTAACAAATACCGTTGAGTAATTTTGGGGGGGCAGGGTAGGGAGACAGTCTCACTCTGTTGACCTGGGTAAAGTGCTGTGGTCTCATAGCTCACAGCAACCTCAAACTCTAGTGCTTGAGCAATCCTCTTACCTCGGCCTCCAAAGTGGCTAGGACTACTGGTACCTGCCATAATGCCTGGCTAGTTTTTCTGTTTTTTAGTAGAGATGGGGTCTCCCTCTTGCTCAGGTTGGTCTCACTCCTGAGCTCAAGCAATCCACCCATCTCAGCCCCCCAGAATGCTAGCTTATAGTCTTGAGCCACTGTACCCTGAAGAGTAATTTTTTATTTAACAGCTTCCAGGGCTACAAAGAAGTCATTTTAAAAAAGAAAATGGCAGCTAGGTGCCCATGCTCAGTGGTTAGAGTGCCAGACCTGTGCACTGGAGACGGTGAGTTCAAACTCGGCCCAGGCCTGCTAAACATTAAAAACCAGAAAAGAAAATATCTTTAGTTGTTTAATTAATTAATTTATGTGTTTTTTGAGATAGCATCTCACTATGTCATCCTTGGTAGAGTTCCATGGTGTCATAGCTCACAGCAACCTCAAACTCTTGGGCTTAAGCGAGTCTCTTGCCTCAGCCTCCCAAGTAGCTGGGACTATAGGTGCCTGCCACAACGCCCGGTTATTTTTTTGTTGTTGTTGTTGCAGTTGTCATTGTTGTTCAGCAGGCCCAGGCTGGGTTTGAACCCGCCAGCCCTGGTGTATGTGGCTGGCACCCCAACCACTGAGCTGCAGGCACCAAGCCGAAAATGGCTTTTTTAAAAAGCTTGATGAAGAGTACTTCCTATCTGCCTGACAACTAAGTATTTTAATGGGTAATCTTATTCGATTTTCATTCCTTTCATTTAAGTATTTCTAAGTGTGGGTTGAAAAGAATGTGTTCTTTGTTGATTAAGTACAAAGTTATTAATATATAAAAATGTAAAATCAAGTTAAGTTCAAATCATTCAAATCCTCTACATCCTGACTTTTGCCTACCAGCTCTGTTGATTTCAGCAAGGGAACCTGTGAACCTCTCCCACTACGGCTGTGGATTTGTCCTTCTCCCTGCAGCCTTATCAGGCTTTTAATCTGTATACCCCTAAATTAGCTTGCCAGGTATACACAGGTTCACAAGTACCAGAACTTCTTAGAAAAATTTTTAAAAATCAACATAAAATAGACTTCTCAGTTCTTCTGAAAAGTACTTTCTAGCCTTTCAGTCTATTTCGGATGACACTGATATTCCCTCATTAGCTTTCTCAAGTATGCAACCATCTAGAACAGTTCTTTTCATCCCTTTATTTTTTTATTTTTATTTTTTTTTTTGAGACAGAGCCTCAAGCTGTCCCCCTGGGTAGAGTGCCGTGGCATTACAGCTCACAGCAACCTCCAACTCCTGGGCTCAAGCGAGTCTCTTGCCTCCGCCTCCCAAGCAGCTGGGACCACAGGCGCCCACCTATTTTTTGGTTGCAGCCCTCATTGCTGTTTGGCGGGTCCGGGCTGGGGATTCGAACCCGCCACCTTAGGTGTACGTGGCTGGCGCTTTAGCCTGTTGAGCTATAGGTGCCGAGCCGAGATACAGTACTGTTAACTGATTTTTTTTTTTTTCCAGTTTTTGGCCTGGGCCGAGTTTGAACCTGCCACCTCTGATATATCCGGGCAGCGCCCTACTCCTTTGAGCCACAGGCGCCACCCTGTTAACTGATTTTTTTTTTAACTTGACTACAATGTATGAACATTGTTACATGCAAAGGTTAAAATGTTGCAGGGTGTGAAAAACAGGTATACCTGCTTTAGAGATGGGGTAGAAACTAATTTTTCGATGTCCTTTTCTATTTAAATGCCAGATGGCTTAGAGATAATGTAAACGAACTCCACGATGTCACAGATAAAATTGTTAACATTTAAGATCTGGCCTATATTATTGGTAGAATATTCCCTCATCTGTAAAATGTGTTTAATAAAAATAGCACCTTTCTCTAAGTTTTGCTATAGGAATAAAAAAGAAAATGGATAATGTATGTAAAGGGCTTGTTTCTGTGTTCAGTACATGGTAAAAACTCAACTAATAATGGAGGGAGAATGTTAGAATATTGATAGAAGAAAATACTCTATTCCAATCACTAATATTCTCAGAATGCTATAAGTATTTCTTTGAGTACTTAAGAAATAGTTTTTCTTTATTTTCCACATTCTCTCTTTTATGTACATATATACACACACACACACACACACACATGCACATACATACAGGGTGGACATAAAGTTCGTGTGCAGTTTAGCATAGTAAACTGCAAACATAATAACTACACACAAACTTTATGTCCACCTTGTGTGTATCTATGATACAAAAAATATATAAACATGTATACACACACATATGTTTCTTAGAAATTTCTTCTTCACATGCTATGGTGAAAAAGCCCTGGGATCAGTATCTTGCTTATAGCTGAAAATATAAGTTCAGTGGAAGTTCTGGGTTATTCCAGCCCCCTGTCTCTTCCCTATTCCTGCTCTACCCTTCTTACTGATAAAATGCCTTTGAAGATTAAATTATGTCCCCATCTCCCCCCAAGTTTCTCCTCTTTCATCTTGTGAATCAGGTAGGTAACTTGTGTTTTAATGCTATTTGTGTCATATTTGTGAAAGATAGGGATTGATCATCGATACATAAATTGATCCAGGTGACTCATCACCTTATAGGGGTAATACAATGAAGGCTTATCTTAGTCTATGTTGTTACTAAGAAGTAAGAGTTAATATGTTAGTTTTCTGAGTCATATTTTAAATTCCTTAGTACTACCAGTAATGCATCAGTTGTAACATTTTTGTAGATAAAAGTATTCTATAGAGAGGAGAACTTAAGTAAATTTTCTTCTTTTCTTTCTTTCTTTTTTTTTTTTTATTTTTAAGAGATAGGATCTGCCTATTTTGCCCAGGCTGTTCTATAACTCCTGAGCTCTAGCGATTGTCCCCCTCAGTCTCTTTAAGTAGGTGGGACTACAGGCATGCACCAGTGAACCGGCTTAGTAAATTTTCTGTTGTTTGTTTTTTCTCTAGAAAAGCTAAAGATAGTCCTCCTACTTTTATGCCAGTTTTATTTATTTATTTATTTACTTATTTATTTTAAGATAACTCCTACTGCATTCTGATTTTCT
Source organism: Galago senegalensis (assembly GCA_963575145.1). NCBI lineage: Eukaryota > Metazoa > Chordata > Mammalia > Primates > Galagidae > Galago > Galago senegalensis. Next base: position 13,304 of record CAUYTI010029102.1, on the reverse strand, counting down.
TTTCTTAATTGACAGGATCTTATGCTACCCAGGCTAGCCTTGAATTCCTGGTCTCTAGTAATTCTGTCTCAGCCTCCCAAGTAGCTGGGACTACAGCTGAGCACCACTGCCCCTGCTTTGCCTACTATTTTGCTTGACATTAACAAAATGCTAGTCATGTTTTGGGGCTTGTGTCTGCATGTATTTGCTGGCAAATCCAATCAAACAGGGCTATTACTTAGTTTCAACAGGAAACTTGTCTGGTTGGCAGACATGATTGACTTATACTTAAGAATCTAAGCACAAGGTAACAGTGAAATTATTACTATCGATGTGATGTACTCACACCTGTGAGATATTGCTAGGAGCTCAACATTAAAGGAGGATGGGGTAATCAGCATTTGTGGAGTATGTCTGGTGTAAAAAACACTACCATATATTATTTATGTAGCATAACATCTAGTGATTTTTTTCTATTTACTTGTATGTGTTCTAATATGTGTTTTCCTTTACTAAATTGTTTCCATGTCCTCATCACCTTGTATTGTGGTTGATGTATACCTAGAGTTTGTGTATTATTGAATGAATGAGTATTGGAAACACCAAAGAATAGACCCACAACTAAAGTTAACTGATGAATATCCTACTGGAACAGAACAATGTCCTGCCAGATTTTTCCCTTTACCCTTTAAGAGTGTCACAAATAACCTTCAGAGAGGTTGTGTTTATCTAATATGTATTGTGAGATTTTTTTTGCATCAGATTTACCTTAATTTTAGCTTTATTCAAGAAACATTAAAGATTCTTTTAGTATTGTCACAGTGAATAACAGCAATATGACTTTTAGTTCCTCCGTCTCTATATGGTTGTGCAAGTTTGTGCAAAGATGAGTTCACCGTCTCAAGGATTAATATTTAAAGTTGTCTTGCAATCTTTGGATCATGTCAGAATATAAAAACAAAAGTGCAAGGGAAAATGATGCAGAAGATTCATATTCAGAAAATTATTAAACACTGCCTAGTTTATGATAAGTGAAGACAGGGTAGCTAAGAGAGATCAGGAAGAGCTGTAATTTTTTGTTGAGCACTCAGTATGCCAGGCACTAAGTTAAGACTATTTTATGAATTATATTTTTAACTTCATACCTAGGAGCAAGAGATTTGATTAATTTGTTGAAGGGTACTTAGCTAGTACATAGCAGAAGTGACATTTGAATTATTGATCCAGAGCCTGAGAGCTTAACTACATGAATTTCCTAATGGCCAATATTAACCAAATTTAAGTTATTCACAATTTTTGTTCTATCTTCAGACTTTCTGTTACTTAATTTTTTTAAATTAACTTACTGCATGTAATTGAATAAATTTAAAAGAAAACTGTACATGATTATTTTTTTCCCTCAACATGTTTTAAGATAAACTTAATTTTAAATAGTTCTCCATGGACCACTTAAACTGATGTAAGGTGCTAGCAGTCTTGGTATTACACCTTTCAGGACATAACTACTAAGAAAAATAAAGACGGATATAATCAGGCAATAGAGTTAATGAGGGCCAAAAGTGATCAAAGTCTAGAATGGAATAGATTCATCAAACAGGAAATGGCAGCATGACTGGAATAGGGATACAAATTAGAGTTTGGTTTTTTGTTTTTTTTTTTTTTTTGGAGACTCTCTCTATTGCCATGATAGCTCATAGCGACCTTGAACTTGAGCAGCCTCCTGAGTAGCTGGGAATTGGCCACAATGCCCTGCTATAAATTACCTACTTCAGGCAACCATTTTCTTTTCTTTTCTTTTCTTTTTTTTTCCAGTTTTTGGCCGGGGTTGAGTTTGAACTTGCCACCTCCGGCATATGGGACCGGCGCCTTACTCCTTTAAGCCCCAGACGCCGCCCCAGGCAACCATTTTCATGATAAACTGCAAAGGAATAGGTTTATTTAAGTAGAGCAATGTAATAGGATGTTGTGGACAATCTGGGGCAAGGGAAAAACAAGAAAAAAAATGAGCGGGAAAAAAGTAGCTATAGAGATCAAGGCAGAGGAGAATTGTCTTAACAACAGAATATTAGAGCTTGATGTAGTAGAATTCAGAAAAATGTGTGAGAAGTGGTCTTTGGATTTGTCTGAGAGGTCCTTGGTGACCCAAAAGAATTTAGGTCAAGTTCTAAGAGTGAAAAGTTAAAGAAAGAGGTGGAAAGTAGAGACATTTCTTGATTTTTAGGTATGTTGAATACTGAAAGTGAACTCTGGATTAAGAGTTTGAAAACAGGCTTGATGTCCATAGGTCAGGGGCTAGGGTACCAGCCACATACATGGAGGCTGGTGGGTTGGAATCCAGCCCCGCCCACACCCGCTAAACAACAATGGCAACTGTAACAACCCCACCACCAACAAAAATGGCTGGGTTTTGTGGCAGGCATCTGTAGTCCCAGCTACTTGGGAAGCTGAGGCAAGAGAATCGCCTGAGCCCAGGAGTTGAAGGTTGCTGTCAGCTGTGATGCCATAGCACTCTACCGAAGGCAATAAAGTGAGACTCTTGTCTCCAAAAAAAAAAAAAAAAGAATTTGAAAACTTAGGTTTAGTCCTTTTTGTCACTTTGTACCGTGTTAACTTTGGATCAAGTTACTTGGCTTAAGTTTTAGATATATTCGTCTGTGCAATAAAGATAGTATCTGTTTCCCCTCTTCCAGAGGACTGCTGCAAAGATCACATTAGATATGTATCTCATATCTATGGGATGTAATATTCTTTGATCTTTCATAATTAAAGCATGAAAAGGGGGAAATTAAAGATAAAAGGAGGATAGGTTTTCTATGAGTCTAGAAGATCCCTTTCAAGTAAGTCTACATGGTAAGAGATGGCTACATATATGTGATTGGAGAATGATTATAAGGAGAAGTTAACAATTTATTTTTCTTCATCTCTTTTTCCCTGTGAAGAATGTGAAAAAGTGTAGGGCTGCTCTATATGGTTGTGCAGTTTGTGCACAAAGATGCTGGGTTGAAGGGTACAGCAGGAACTAGAATTCAGGAGGCCACCAGATTCTGGAAAAGGCTCCTTGAGAAGACATATTAAGGATACATTTAAAAACAACATCAGAGGGCAGTGCCTGTGGATCAAAGGAGTAGGGCGCTGGCCCCATATACTGGAGGTGGTGGGTTCAAACCCGGTCCCAGCCAAAAACTGCAAAAAAAAAAAAAAGCTTCAGGAACAGTTGAGACATTGGAGAAATGGTCGCTAAAGAACAAAAAGCTTTGAACTTTTGACTGAGATGGGTTAAATGGTTGGGCAAGTACACAATTCCAATTTATCCAGTGTATTTTAAAGATGTATATTGCAACTTACTAAATATTTTTAGTAATTGAAATAGTATATTAAATACCATATATATTTTATCAAATTTTTAAAAGGAGAGAATAAATAGCCAGGTGGTGTGGCAGGGGCCTAAAGTCCCAGCTGCTTGGGAGGCTGAGGCAAGAGAATTGCTTAAGCCCAAGAATTTGAGGTTGCTGTGAGCTGTGACTCCATCGCACTCTACCAAGGGCAACAAAATAAGACTCTTGTCTCCAAAAAATAAAAAAAAAGGAGAGAATATATGAGGATAACTATACTTAATACTATTTAATTTTTTTTTTTTTTTTTTTTTAGATAATCTTACTTTGTCACCCTTAATAGAGTGCCATGGCCTCATAGCTCTCAGCAACTTCAAACTCTTGGGCTTAAGCTATCCTCTCAGCCTCCTGAGTAGCTGGGACTACAGATATGTGGGCCTCCAAGCCTGGCTAATTTTTCTATTTTTAGTAGAGACAGGATCTCACTTTTGCTCAGGCTGGACTCAAACTCCTGAGCTCAAGGGGTCTACCACCTTGTCCTCCCAGGGTGCTGGGATTATAGATGTGAGCCATTGTACCTGTAGATATTAATGAAGATTTGTAGATAATAATGAAGAAACACAGTACAGAAAGTACAGAGCTACTTGTAAGGTTAGGAAAATGGAACTGGTGGAGGAATTGTATTTTAAAAATAGGAAGAAATTGGCTCGCTCAGTGCCTGTGGCTCAAGTGGCTAAGGCGCCAGCCACATACACCTAAGGTGACGGGTTCAAATGCAGCCCAGGCCCGCCAGAAACAGCAATGATGGCTGCAACTAAAAAAATAGCCTGGCGTTGTGGTGGACACCTGTGGTCCCAGTTACTTGGGAGGCTGAGGCAGGAGACTCGCTTGAGCCCAGGAGTTGGAGGTTGCTGTGAGCTGTAATGCCACAGTACTCTACCTAAGGGGATAGCTGGAGGCTCTGGTTCGAAAAAAAAATAGGAAGAAATTGAAATAGGATTTTTAATAGAAGTGAATTTTAAATTTATATTTAAAAATGGGATTTTGGGTGTATAGTTATATGAGTTTTATATGTGTAGATTTGTGCAGCTCCCGTCACAATTAGGATTCATAATGTAGAATGATAAAACATCTCCCAACTGTAGAACTAGAGTCTTCTGGCATTTGGGAAACAGAAACAAACTTTCTTCTACTGAAGAAAGAACTATTGAACAGTGATGGAAAAGCCAAGAATAGCTTACACATGCGTTTTGACTTGCTTCTTGATTAGAAAGCAAAATATGTTTTGATTTTACAGTTGTGTTTATGATCAATTTGAAAGAATGAAGGTAGAAAGTACAAGAAAGAAAGAGGGGTAGGTTTTTTACATGTTTCAAGATAGTAAGTTTAAACTTCCTCTGCCTCCCAAGTAGCTGGGACCACAGGCACTCTCCAAAACACCTGGCTTTTTTTTTTTTTTTGGTTGCAGCCATCGTTGTTTGGCAGGCCGGGCTGGATTCGAACCCACCACCTTAGGTGTATGTGGCTGGCGCCTTAGTCACTTGAGCCACAGGCGCTGAGCCAGTAATTTAAACTTAACAACTTTAAAGGCAACCCGTTAGTTGTATGGGAGAGAATAATTCTGTTTTTCTCTTATAACATCCATCATACGTGCCTTACAAAAAATAAAGTTGACTGAGAAACTGTGCTTTGGCTTTTATTTGTAATGTATTCATTTTAAAAGTGTTAATTACCGGGCGGCACCTGTGGCTCAGTGAGTAGGGCACAGCCCCATATACTGAGGGTGGTGGGTTCAAACCCAGCCCCGGCCAATCTACAACAAAAAAGTAGCTGGGCCTTGTGGCAGGTGCCCGTAGTGGGAGGCTGAAGCAGGAGAATCGCTTAAGCCCAGGAGCTAGAGGTTGCTGTGAGCTGTGAAGCCAATAAAGGGCAATAAAGTGAGACCCTGTCTCTACCCAAAAAAAAGAAACAATGGAAAAAAAAGTTAATTACCATTTAATGAGCTATATTGTAAGAGCTTTATGCATATATTATTAATTAAATCTTACTGTAGTCTTAGAGTAAATATAGCCCACAGGTAAGGAAATAAAAATTTATTGATATTGACTGATAAGTCTATGGTCACTTAAAATTGGTTTAGGAGAAGTAGCTGTGTGAATTGAACAATTTTTAAATACTGTTAAGCTCTCAACAAGAATATCCTCACAATCACCTCATAAAGTAAATGGTAGATGTAACAACTTTACCTTTTACAGGTTTTTTTTGTTTTTTTGGGGGGGGGCTGGGCTGAGTTTGAACCCACCACCCTCAGTATATGGGGTGATTCTCTTGCTTCAGCCTCCTGAGTAGTTGGGACTACAGGTGCCTGCCACAATGCCCGGCTAATTTTTTTTGTTGTTGTAGATTGGCCGGGCCAGGTTCAACTGGTATATGGGGCTGGTACCCTCCTCACTGAGCCACAGGTGCCACCCCGTGTTTCAGATTCTAAGAACAGCCTGAGCCCTTCTATCATCCTGATTAGAACTCCAGCAGATTTATTTATATTACACTTTGCTTTTTAAAAAAGAGTGACTATAATACATTTGTATTACAGTAGATACATAATACATAATAACATTGTATATAATAGATACACCTTTCAACATATGGTGATTTTCTTAGTTTTACTAGTATAGCAGTAAATGTAGTCTTAAAACTGTTTGACTTTAGAATAACAAGTTGGTTATAACAATTAGAAAGGAAAGTGACCTTAGAAGTGGCCAACTTCTTTACCTAAAGCAAGAATTATCTTTAAATATTTCTTCTTTTTTTGAGACAGGGCCTCAAGCTGTCCCCCTGGGTAGAGTGCTGTGACCACAGCTCACAGCTACCTCCAACTCCTGGGCTCAAGCAAGTCTCCTGCCTCTGCTTCCCAGGTAGCTGGGACTACAGGCACCAGCCACAACACCTGGCTATTTTTTTTTTTTTCCGGTTGCAGCCGTCATTGTTTGGCGGCCTGGGCTGGGTCAAACCTACCACCTTAGGTGTATGTGGCTGGCACCTTAGCCACTTGAACCACAGTCGCTGAGCCTAAGTATTTCTGATAAAGGATGCATCTGTTTTTTGCTTTGCTTGTATAAATCTGGTGATCAGGAGGTCCCCTTAAAATTCACAAGGAATATATCCTAGAATCTTCTAAATTTCCAAACCTCTTCACTTTCTCTTCATTTCTGTCATCTGCCCTAGGATTTGGCTTTTTTTTCAGAACTCTTTTTTTCCCCTCACATACAAACAGGTTATTTCTTCACAGGAGTTATTATATTCTCCCCACCTCCCTCTTCAAAATAAAGAAATAAGTAAACAATGATAAAGAAAAGAAAAAAGAAAGCCCTGCTGATGGGGCCCAATAGGAGGAGTAGGGAGAGGTTTAAGCTTATTTCCTAGAAGCACCCTGCCAGAAGCATGCCACATGGTGCTGGATGCAAGTGTTGTGCTTCAGTAAAATTACAAATCACTTCATTTCACAGCTGTTGGGATTGCTTGGCATATTGTAAAAGTAGAAGATGCTAAGAATTTTATTTTAAGATAACTTGCGCTTATGGATAAACTAACAGTTTTTCCTTATATTCAGTCTAGTTTCTTAATGTTTGTCTTAAGCAAACCTGTAATTTCGCACAATACTCTAAATATTATAGTGTGATAAACATAATATTCAGTGGAACTGTTAAGATTCTAAACCTGTGCACCAGATTTTATTTATTCATTCATTGATTCATTTATTTATTTTTTGAGGCAGTGTCTCACTATATGGCCCTTGGCAGAGTGCTATGGTGTCACAGCTCACAACAACCTCTAACTCTTGGGCTTAAGCGATTTTTTTGCCTCAGCCTCCCAACTAGCTGGGACTACAGGCATCCACCACAATGCCCAGCTATTTTTTGGTTGTAGTTGTCATTGTTGTTTAGCAGGTCTGGGCTGGGTTTAAATTCGCCAGCCCCGGTATATGTGGCTGGCACCCTAACTTCTGAGCCTGTGCACTAGATTTTTAAAAACCAAGCAATTTTTATAAAGCAGCACTGTCATACTACTAGCTGTCACAGAGCTAGAGTCTTTTTGCGTGAATAGGGAAAAGATTCTGGGTCTAGATTCTGTATTACTAAATTTCAGTTTTTCAACTATAGTTATAACTAGTTATTCTTTATTTCTGCCTAGCATTCCAAGACCTTTAAAAATCTTAATTTTTGGCTCAGCACCTGTGGCTCAAGTGGCTAAGGCGCCAGCCACATACACCTAAGGTGACGGGTTTGAATCCAGCCCAGGCCTGCCAAACAACAATAATGGCTGCAACCAAAAAAATAGCTGGGCGTTGTGACAGGTGCCTGTGGTCCCAGCTACTTGGGAGGCTGAGGCAGAAGACTCCCTTGAGCCCAGGAGTTGGAAGTTCCTGTGAGCAGTGATGCTCTACCCAGAGGGACAGCTTGAGGCTCTGTCACAAAAAAAAAAAAACTTAGTTATTGACTACATTGTTATTTTTAAGATGTATTTATTTAATATACCATGTCTACTTTCCAGGTCTTTATCCAGCTTATTGACAAAAGACATGGAAAAGGACAGGGTCCAACATATGGTATTATTCAGGCCATGTTACTTCATATTGAACACATGCTCTTTTTCTTTTTTAAAGAGTAAACCATGAGATTAAAAAAAGTTATTCCACACTTGAACTATCTCAGGACATACTGTGTTTGTTGCCATGCTTTCATATTAAAGAGTATCTTTGCTTAGTGGTGCTGATGCCTGGCAAATACAAGTCAAATAACCAGTCTGGCCATGTTCACAGGCCTAGCCATTTTTAAGGTATTAAGAACATATCTTCAGGTTCCTCATCTGTGAAGCCAGCCAACAACCACCTTAGAAGATAGTAAGGATGTCATCACATAACCTCTTTACACTTCCAAGAATGAGTCAAAAAGGCAAGCATCTTGCCATTATGAAAATAGTTTTGACTTTGAAGACCTCCTTTAGGCAATAGGGATATAGATGTAAACAAGCATTGACCAACTTAGCTGAGACCATATTTTTTATTTTTCATTTTATTTTAGACAGAGTCTCACTTTGTCACTGTGGGTAGAGTACTATGGCAGCATAGTTCACAGCAACCTCAAACTCTCAGGCTTGCGTGCTCTTCATCCCTCAGCCTCCTGAGTAGCTGGGACTACACGACACCACAGGCCCAGCTAATTTTTCTGTTTTTAGTAGAGATGTGGTCTTGCTCTTGCTGAAGCTGGTCTCAAACTCAAGAGCTCAAGTGTAATCTGCTGGTCTTGGCCTCCCAGAGTGCTGGGATTATAGATATGATCCATCACGCCTGGACTGGGCTTTTTTATTTTAAATGGACAATTTACATAAAATTTGAATGATAAATAGAATTCTTTGTTATAAAGTTAGTACATTTCCCCTTTCTTGTCTTAGGCTGCCATAACGAAATACTATAGACGGGATGGCTTAAACAGCAGAAATTTATTTTTCACAGTTCTAGAGGCTGGAAATCCAAGGGACCCAGTCTGGCCTGGTTCTAGGGAGGGCTCTCTTCATAGCTTATATGCTGTGTTTTCATTGCAGAGACAACAAACTCTGGTACCTCTTCATGTAAGTGCAGTAATCCCATCATGACGATCATGAGCCCATCTAAACCTACTGAAGATCCCTGTCTCCAGATACCACCACACACGGTTTAGAGCTTCAGTACATGACATATGTCAGTCCATAAAGACCCCCCCCTTTTTTTTTTTTTTTGCAGTTTCTGGCCAGGGCTGGGTTTGAACTCGCCACTTGGCATATGGGGCCAGCACCCTACTTTTTTGAGCCACAGGTGCCACCCATCCTCTTCTTTTTTTTTTTTTTTTTTTTTTTTTTGAGACAATCTGACTCTTATCACCCTGGATAGAATGCCATTGCATCATTATAGCTCAGAGTAACCTCTTAACTCTTGAACTCAAGCCATCCTCTTGTCTACGGTTTTTTGTTTTTTGTTTTTGTTTTTTTGAGATAGTCTCTTAGTGGAGTGCTGTTGGTGTAACAGCTCACAGCAACCTCCAACTCTTGGGCTTAAGAGAGTCTCTTGCTTCAGCCTCCCAAGAAGCTGGGACTACAGGCACCTGCCACAACGCCTGGCTATTTTGTTTTTTTTGCAGTTGCCACTGCTGCTTCAGCTGGCTGGGGCTGAATTCTAACCTGCACCCCTCAGTATATCCGGCCAGTGCCCTACTCACTAAGCCACAGGTGCTGCCCTTATTGGCCAGTTCTATATGTCCACCAGTTTGTTAGAGTCTTGGTTAGTCAATTTACAGAGGCTCTACTCTATTTCAAAGTTTGTTACTGTTGCTGTTCTTTGTTTGTTTTGAGAAAGTCTTACTTTGTTGCCCCCTGTAGAGTGGGTGCCTGGTGCCCCAGTAACCTCAAACTCTTGGGCTCAAGTGATTCTCTGATTCTGTTGTCTTCAGCCTCCTGAGTAGCTGGGACTGCAGGTGGCCCACCACAACACCCAGCTGTTTTTAGAGATGATGTCTTGATCTGGCTTAGCTGGTGTCAAACTTGTGAGCTCAGGCAATCCACCTGCCTTGACCTCCCAGAGCACTAAGATTACAAGCGTGAGCTACCTTGCCCTGCTTTATTATTGTTATTTTGAGACACAGGGTCTTACTCTGTCACCTTGGATAGAGTGCCCTGGTGTCATTGTATCTCACAGCAACCTCAAACTCTTGGGCTCAAGTAATTCTCTTGCCTCAGTTTTTCTATTTTTAGTAAATTTTCTTATAATGAGATTACCTTGGGCACTGGTTTTGAAGTCAGCCTCAGTTTGATCTTGGCTTCACTATGTTCTAACTCTGTGGTTAGGTTAAATTGTTATGCTTCTCTAAATTTATATTTTGAGGCCTATTATGGTGGCTTATCTTAGCACTCTGTGAGGCTGAGACAGATGGAGTCCCTCAGCTAAGGGTTCAAGACCAGCCTGAGCATGAGCAAGATCCTGTCTCTAAAAATAACTGGATGTTGTGGCAAATGCCTGTAGTCCTATCTGCTCAGGAGGCTGAGGCAAGAGGAGGATCCCTTGCCCAGGAGTTTGATGTTGTGAGCTATGATGTCATGGCACTCTACCAAAGGTGACAAAGTGAGACTCTGTCTCAAATCAAATGAATATAAGAAAAACAAAAGAAAACAAATTAATAAATAAAAATAAAGTTCTTTTTTTTTTTTTTTTTTTTTGCAGTTTTTGTCCGGGTTTGAACCTGGCGCCCTACTCCTTTGAGCCACAGGTACTACCCAAAATAAAGTTATTTCTTCATCAACAAGTTTCAATAATTTAGGTTTTAAGGCTTTAATCTCAATCCGATATTTTTATGTTATACTACGTCTCTGGAGGTCAGCTTTTTCCAAAATATTGGCTTCAGGAGACATTGTTGAGTTAGAATTTGTAGAACTTGGGTGCCTCTGTGTTAGAGGTGAGAGAAATAAATATCAGAGATTACTCAAGGTTTTAAATCTAGGCCAGGGAAAATGGTTAGGGGGGTAGTTGGGAGAGAGGAACATGTTTGCTTCTTGATGAGCGAACTCTTCAAGATAAGCTTCTGCCCCCTACTTTTTTGAGGAATAATTTCAGTCTTATAGAGAAGTTACAAAAATAGTACAACGAATTTCCGTGTTCCTTCCTCCAGCTTCCCCAAATGGTTAATATCTTACCATACTTATCACTTATCTTCCCCAATGGTTAATATCTTACCGTATTTGTTTATCATTCTCTGTGTGGCAGGCACATCTGCACCCATTGTCACATATGCTAGATTTTTAATGTCTTCTGTCTAAACCTTAAATTCAAATCACAAGCTTTCAAGCCTCCCTCCAGTTTTCTCAACTTAGTACATTTTCTTTCTCTGCTTTTAGTAAATGAACAAAGCACTCCATAGTAAGCCTGATTCCTGGTGTGCACTCAGTGATTACTATTATTGTTAATGCTAGAGCTTTTTAGTCAGCCATACGGAAAACACCAGTCTCTTCTGCCCTCTTTATTCTCTTCCAACTTCCCTTCCATCTTAGTCTCTTTGTGCTGCTGTGGGTAATTAATAAGCAATAGAAATTTATTTCTTTGTGCTCTGGAAACTAGAAAGTCTAGGAAAGCACCAATACGTTTCGTTATGTGGTGAAGCCAAGAGTCCTACTTTCAAGATGGCGCCTTGTTGCTGTGTCCTCACATGACAGACATACATAGCTAGTTTCCTCCAGCCCTTTCATAAGGTACAAATTACATCCATGAGGATAGAGGCCACATGGCCTGATCACTTCCTAAAGCCCTCACCTCATAATACTGTTGGATTGAGGATTAATTTTCAATGTGAGTTTTGGAGGAGACAAGGACATTTGGACCATTCCACTTTCTGAGTTAGACTTCTGTAAAATTGCTATTCCAATAATCATCCTGGCAGTGTCTTCATCTTACTTGTCTTTTCTTTTCTTTTCTTTCTTTGAGATAGGATCTCATTCTGTTGCCCAGACTGAGAGTGCAGTAGTGTGATCATAGTTCACCACAACCTCAAACTCCTGGGCTCAAGCAGTCCTGCCTCAGCCTCTCCAGTACCTAGGACTGCAGGTACGAACCACAGAGATGGGTTCTTGCTCTTGCTCGGGCTTGTCCCAACTCCTGGCCTCAAGCAATCATCCTGCTGCAGTCTCCCAAAGTATTAGGAATATAGGTGTGGCTCCGTGCCTAGGGCGCCAGCCACATACAGTGGGGCTACCAGACAACAACAACAACAAAATAGCCAGGTGTTGTGGCAGGCGCCTGTGGTCCCAGTTACTTGGGAGGCTGAGGCAAGAGAATCGTTTAAGCCCAAGAGTTGGAGGTTGTGGGAGCTGTGATGCCATGGCACTCTACCAAAGGTGACATAATAGCCTCAAAAAAAAAAAAGAAAGAAAGGAGTATAGGTGTGAGCCATCATATGGAGGGCTTTTCTTAAGCTTTGCGGCTAGCTTCTTAGTGGTCAGCTAACCTCATCTGATATGCCATCTGAAATGATCTTGTTTTCCTATTAAATCGTCACACTTAATTGAAATTGTCTCTCTTGTACTCCATAAAACAGAATACCCTACATAGTAGGTATTCACTAATTATGTTTCAAACTCTGGATCACTCAATGCCTTGTTTACAACTCACAGCAACCTCAAACTCTTGGACTTAAGTGATTCTCTTGCCTCAGCCTCCCAAACAGCTGGGACTACAGGCACCTGCCACAATGCCCCACTATTTGTTGTAATTCAAGTTGCTGTTTTGGCTGGCCGGGGCCGGATTAGAACCCACCACCTTTGGTACATGGGGCTGGCGCCCTACCCACTGAGCCACAGGCACCACCCAATAAATAAATTTATACTTATACTCTTTACCAGTACTTGAGATATTTTTGCACCATTTGTAGAAAATTAAATCTGTACTTTGTGTTCAGAATGTGTGTCTCTGTGCTTTTTTGTGTCAGTACTAGTTTGAGGTGGTTGCTTTCCTCTATACAAGGAGTGTTGGCAAACTATTCCATAAAGGATGACAGAAGATGAGAGAGTAAATAGTAAGGTGACCAGATTTTAACATTGGTATAGCCGGACACCATGGGGGTGCGGGGCCTGACAACAATGCAAACTTTGATAAGCAGTTCTCAACAATTATTTGTTATTATAAGTTTGCCATTATAAAATTAACAAAAATAATATAAAACGCATATCCTGGTGAAAATGGCAGCTGAAAACCGTATATTCCCTTCCTGTTTTCCCGTGTTCCCTAGCTTGTCCTGCATCCTTTCCAAAAATCGGGGCTTTTTTTTTTTTTTTTTTTGAGACAGAGCCTCAAGTTGTCCCCCCTGGGTAGAGTGCCGTGGCATTACAGCTCACAGCAACCTCCAACTCCTGGGCTCAAGCGAGTCTCTTGCCTCCGCCTCCCAAGTAGCTGGGACCACAGGCGCCCGCCACAACGCC
>CAUYTI010029101.1:0-12310 GCA_963575145.1 Galago senegalensis | reverse complement strand
TTCCTTCCTTCCTTCCTTCCTTCCTTCCTTCCTTTCTTTCTTTCTTTCTTTCTTTCTTTCTTTCTTTCTTTCTTTCTTTCTTTCTTTCTTTCTTTCTTTCTTTCTTTCTTTCTGTAGTTGTCGTTGTTTGGTAGGCCTGGACTAGGTTCAAACACGCCAGCTCTGGTATAGGTGGCTGGTGCCCTAGATGCCAAGCTACAGGCAATGAGCTTCAGTCCCTGTATTTTATCTATTACCAGTTAACAAATTATTCCCCAAAATGTAGTGGCTCAAAACTATAAATGTATATAATCTGAGTCCATGGGTTACAAATTCAGGAGCAGCTTAGCTGGGAGGCTCTGACTCAGGTCACTAATGCAGGAGCAGTTATCTGAAGGCTTGCTTGGAGCTAGAGGAATCACTTCCATGATGGCTTCAGCAGGTGGCTGCTGGCAGGAGACCTCAGTTCCTCACAGTGTGGGCCTCTTCATAGGCTACTTGAGTGTCATCATCACGTAGTAACTAACTTCCTTTAGAGAAAGTGATCCAACAAAAAGACGCACAGAGGAGGCTGCACTGCCTTTTTTATTTATTATTATTAATTTTTAGACAGAGTCTTACTCTGTCACCCTGGGTAGAGTGCCCCGGTGTCAGCTCATAGCAACCTCAAGCTCTTGGGCTCAAGCAATCCTCTTGCCTCAGCCTCCCAAGTCGCTAGGACTATAGGCACCTACCACAACGTCCTATTACTTTTTCTATTTTTAGTAGAGACAGGGTCTCACTTTGCTCAGGCTGGTCTCAAACTCTGGTGATCCACCCTCCTCGGCCTCCCAGAGTGCTAGGATTACAGGTGTGAGCCACCATGCCCAGCCTACACTGTCTTTCATGACCTTGTCTCTGAAATCACAGTCACTTCTGCTCTGTCCTATACATAGAAGCAAGTAACTAATGGATATCTTTATCCTATTCATTAAAAGCAATTTACAAGCAGATCACCCTCAGGGGGAGGAAAATTGGGTTCTGCCTTTTGAAGGGAGGAGTAGCAAAGAATTTGTGGACATATTAGAAAACTACCACAATTCTCCCTCTGATCAATGAAAAATTACTGATATTCTTCCCTAATGCAAAATATATTCACCCCTCCCAAGGCTCCTAAAAGTCTTATGCCATTACAGTATTAGTTTGAAGTCCATAATCTCATCATCTATATCCAGTCCAATTGCACAAGGGGCCCCCTCAGATGCAGTTATTTAAGGATAGGTTTTTCAGTATGCCTCCTCACAACCTGAGGACCTAAGAAAGAAAGAGATAAATCATCTGCCCTCCAGACATCTAACATAAAATGATGGGAAAGTATAGGATAGTTTCTACAGACCTTTCTACACAATGGAAGGGGAAAATAAGAACTATGGATTCTCCTCTCTCTCCTTCTTTTTCTTTCTTTTGACAGAGTCTTGCTTTATTTCCCATGCTAGAGTGCTGTGGTGTCATCATAGCTTACAGCAACCTTAGACTCCTGGGTTCAAGTGATCCTCCTGCCTCAGTCTCCCAAGTAGCTGGGACTACAGGAAGCTGCCACCATGTCAAGGTAATTTTTTTTAAGTAAAGATAGGAGGGGGTCTCACTCTTGCTTAGACTGGTCTCAACTCCTAAGCTCAAGGGATCCTCCTGCCTCAGCCTCCCAGACCCACCACTGAGTCTATTTGGCCTGCTTTTCCCCTCTATTTCATTTATTTATTTATTCATTCATTCATTCATTTTTTTATTCATTTAGAGACAGAGTCTAATTCTGTCACCATGACTCTGTAGAGTACAGTGGCATTATCTTAGCTCACTGAAACTTCAAAGTCCTTTGCACAAGCAATTGTCCTGCCTCACCCTCCTAAGTAGCTTGGAATACAGACCTGTGCCACCATGCTTATATTTTTGCTATATTTTTTAGATATGCATCTCACCATGTTCCTGGTCTGGAACTCCTGGCCTCAAGCAATCCTCCCACTTTAGCCCCACAAAGTTCTAGAATTACAGGTCTGAGCCACCAAGACTGGCCAGAAATCACTGTTTCTTAATTCTGAATTCTACCTGGAGAAATATTGAAAATTCCTTATTAGGACTTAGTCCTACTCCTGTCTGAATATAGTACTATAAGCCTCTTGGCTCTGTGGCCTGGGATCTTAGCTCCACCCTCTGGTTTATCTTTTCTTCCTCATGAAAAATTTCTGCATTTGCAGCTACATGGTTTTCTCAGCTTTCTTCCTGCCAGTACAGTTTTGGGGTCCAAAGGTCTCATCTCATTTTGTTCTGTCTCTGTCTCTTTCTGTCCACTTCAAATATAATTCTCTTTCAAACTTTGTGAGTGTTCTGTGACTCTTATTAAGGTTTACCCGAACACACCAAAGCCTCATCCAAACATATCTTTGAGATAAGCCCTTCCTTTTATTTTTATTTTTTTGAGACAAAGTCTCAAGCTGTCACCTTGGGTAGAGTGCTGTTGCATCATAGCTCACAGCAACCTCAAACTCTTGGGCTTAAGTGATTCTCTTGCCTCAGCCTTCCAAGTAGCTGGGACTACAGGCGCCTGCCATGACATCCAGCTATTTTGTTGTTGCTGCTGTTGCAGTTGTCATTGCTGTTTTAGCTGACCCGAGCCAGGTTTGGACCTGCCAGCCTCTGTGTATGTGGTCGACCCCCTACCCACTATGCAACTGGCACTGCTTGAGATAAGCCCTTCCTAACATCAAGCATCTACTGGACTATGGAAGGACAGTGCCCTTAAGCCTCTTTAAAGTCATATTGAACAGTTCTCTCTTAAATTTTAGCATTGCTTACCATTTGGAGTATCTAGGGAACTTCAAAACCAGTGCATCCAGATTCCATTTTGTTTAACAGCTCTTCCTTAGCTTATCTTCATCCTTTTTTTTCTGAGTTTTGTTTGTTTGTTTGTTTGTTTTGCAGTTTTTGGCCAGGGCCAGGTTTGAACCCACCACCTCTGGTATATGGGGCCAGCACCCTATTCCTTGAGCCACAGGTGCCACCCATTTTTTTTTTTAATCATAGTCTCACTATGTCACCCTCAGGAGAATTCTGTGGCATCACAGTTCACAGCAAACTCAAACTCTTGGGCTTAAGCAATTCTCTTGCCTCAGCCTCCCAAATAGCTGGGACTACAGGTGATACTGGAATTTCGTCTTCACTAGGTTCTTAGTTTCAGTGATTTGAATAATAAATCTGTGGACCACAGATCAGTGATAAGACAGGATTTATTGATAGAAAAGAATAAAAAGACACCAAAGCTCCCAAGTCGGGAGAAAAAGCTCTCTCTGTCAATCTGTCTGTCTGACTCTGGGCTCTTTGTCTAGGGGTATATATAGTCACCTAGGGCCCTCAGGGGCTTAGTAGTTACATATAGTATGTCTGGAACATGTCTGGGTCATGTCTGGGACAGTGTGTCTGGGATGTGTCTGGGTCATGTCTGAGTTGCAAATGAATGACTACAGTCCCTTTGATTCCCAGGCCTAGGAAATGGGGGCCCCTGCCTACCTTCCAGCCCACTGGTTCCACTGGTTCCACTGCTACCACCACACTAACACCACCAAGGTGGAGGCAGCCAGTCCACCCCCCCACCCCGCCCTCCGCCCCCCGCCCGCCTGGCTCCATGAGCTGGCTGGGAAGCTGTGTATCCTGTATCACGGGCATCCACCACAACACCCAGCTATTTTTTTGTTGCAGTTGTAATTTTTTAGCTGGCCCAGGCTGTGTTCAAACCCACCAGCCTGGGTGTATGAGGCTGGCACCCTACCCATTGAGCAACAGGAGCCACCTATCTTTGTCCTTTCACACTTTACTATAGGCAGCAAGTAGAAACCAAGAAGGACCTTCAATGCTTCACTTGGAAATTACTTTGGTTAGATCATTCAGTTTATTTGGTACCTTTACTACTTTTCAAATAATTTTAGGTAACAATGTTGCTAAACTTCTTGCCTATACATAACAAGATTCCCTTTCTTTCATTTTCCTATGCCATATTCCTTACTTTTTTTCCTTTTTCATTCCCTACTTTTATTTAAGCCCTCACTGGAAGCCTCCTCAAAGTTCAGACTTCTACTAACAGTCTGTTCCAGAAATTTTTGCCTCTCATAAACACTCTCTTCAAAGTTCTCCCAACTCTTGTCAAACTACCTAAAAGATACTTGTTATGATAGCACCCCAATTCCAGGCACCAAAATCTGTATTATTTCTCTATTACTGCATAGCAAATTACTCCAAAACCCAGTGCCTTAAAACACCCAACACATATTATCTCATGGCTTCTATTGGCCAAGAATTTAAGTGACTTATCTGAAAATTCTGGCTCATGGTCTATTACAGGGCTACATTTAGGATATGAACAAACCTGCCATAATCTAAAGACTTGAATGGTGATGGATGATCTGCTTCCAGGATGGCTCACTCACATGGTTGTTGGCAGGAAGCCTCCATTCCATTTCGTGTAGTCCCCTCCCCAAGCTGTTTAAGTGACCCCATGACATGACAACTGAGTTTCTCCAGGAAAACTGATCCATAAAGCTTCGAAAAAGCCACACTGCCTATCAAAACCTACTCTCTCTTGGCTTGGTGCCCATAGCACTGTGGTTATGGCTCCAGCCACATAAACCAAAGTTGGCAAGTTTGAACCTAGCCCAGGCCAGCTAAAATAACAATAACAACTGTAAGAAAAAATACCCGGGTGTTGTGGCAGGTGTCTGTAGTCCCAGCTACCTGGGAGGCTGAGGCAAGAGAATCACTTAAGCCCAAGAGTTGGAGGTTGCTGTGAGCTGTGGTGTCACAGTACTCTACTGAGAGTGACAGAGTGGGATGCTGTCTTAAAAAAAATAAAGACCTAGTCTCTGAAATTGCTCACTGTCACTTCTTCTTTTCTTTTTACTTCTTTTTAAAAATTATTTATTTTTTAGAGACAGAGTCTTTTTCTCTTACCCAGGCTAGAGTACAATGGCATGATCATAGCTCACTGAAGCCTCAAACTCCTGGACTCAATCAACCCTCCTGCTTTAGCCTTCCAACTAGCTGGGACTACAGGGTACCATAGTGTCTGTAATTTATTTTTTAATCTTTTTGTGCAGATGGGGGTCTTGATACTGGAATTTTGCTCTTCAGTAGGTTCTTGGTCTCGGTGATTCAACGAATGAATCTGCAGACCACAGATCAGTGGTAAGACCGGATTTATTTACAGAAAAGAATACAGAAGTGCCAGAGCTCCTGGCAGAGAGAAAACTCGAGTCAGGAGAGAAAAGTGCTCTCTCTGTCTGTCTGTCTGTCTGTCGGCGCTTTGTCTAGGGGTATATATAGTTGCATGGGGCCCTCAATAGTTACATTTAGTGGGGCTAGGCAGTGACATTTAGCCTTCTGGAAAATTGTGTCTGGGACATGTCTGGAACAACACGTCTGGGTTGCAAATGAATGGCTACAATCCCTTTCATTCCCAGGCCTAGGAAATGGGGAACCCCTGCCCACCCTCCAGCCTGCTGGTTCTGCTGCTTGCTGCCATTGCACCAACATTGCCAAGGTGGAGGCAGCCAATCTGCACCCCTCAGCTCTATGAGCTGGCTGGGATGACACTTGTCCTATATCAACCTCACTATGTTGCCCAGGCTGGTCTAGAATTTATGGCTTTAAGTTACCTTCCTGCCTCAGCCTCCCAAAGTTCTGGGAGCTACCACACCTGGCCCACAGTACTTGCCTTTTATTTCACCAGGCCTAATGTCCTCAAGGCTAACCCATGTTATAATATGTGACAGCATTTCCTTCTTTTCTTTTTATTGAAACAGAGTCTCAGTTTGTCACCCTTGGTAGAGTGCCGTGGTGTCACAGCTCACAGCAACTTCAAACTCTTAGGCTTAAGCGATTCTCTTACCTCAGCCTCCGAAGTAGCTGGGACTACAGGAGCCTGCCACAGTGCCCGGCTAATTTTTGTTGCAGTTGTCATTGTTATTTAGCCATCCTGGGCTGGGCTGGAACCCACCCAGCCTCAGTGTCTGTGACTAGTGCCATAACCACTGTGCTACGGGTGCCAAGCCTCTTTTTTTTGTCCTTTTTTGAGACAGAATCTCACTCTCTCTCCCTGGGTGGAGTGCTGTGGCATCGTCATAGCTGACAGCAACCTCAAACTCTTAGGATTGCACAATCCTCTTGCCTCAGCTGGGACTATAGGTGTGTACCACTACACCGGCTAGTTTTTCTATTTTTTGTAGAGACAGGGTGTCACTCTTGCTCAGGCTGGTCTCAAACTCCTGAGCTCTAGAAATCCACCTGCACAGGCCTCCCAGAGTGCTAGGATTACAGGCATGAGCCACAATGCCTGGCTAGCATTTCCATTTTTCATAATGTTGAATAATATTCCACTTTCCCCCCCACATTTTATTTAGCCATTCTGTCGATATGCATTTGTGTTGCTCCATCTTTTGGCTATTGTAAATAGTGCTGATATGAACATGAGTATGCAAACATCTCTTTAAGATTCTGCTTTCAATTTTTTCCAAATATATCTAGAAGTGGGACTGTCATATCATAATTCTATTTTTAATTTTTTGGGGAACCTCCATACTTTTTTTCATAGTGATTACACATTTTATAATCCTACAAACAATGCACAAGAATTCAAATTTCAAAGTGATGTGTTTTTATCTTGCATTTATTTGACAATCAATGACATTGAATACTTGTTCATATGTTTCTCATTCACTTAGATCTCATTTTTATAATGTGTCTGTTCCTGTCTTTTGTCAATTTTTCTAATGGGTTATCTGAAAGAGTTCTTTATATATTCTAGATATGAGCTCTTTATTGGTTATATTTGCTCCAAATATCTTCTCCTACTCTATGGTTTCCTGACTTGGGATCACCACACTTTCTATTGGCCATGGAGGTAAGTCCTAGAAAGCTGAGTGGTCTGAGGGGATTTCCATCCTCCTTCTCTCCAGTCTCTTCCTGCTTAGGCCATGAAGGTGATGGCTGGTGCTGATTCTGCTTCTTTCTTTCTAGCATCATGGCTGCACCAATTTTTTTGTTTGTTTGTTGTGTTTATTTGTTTGAGACAGAGTCTTTCTCTCTTGCCTGAGTTGACTGCAACCTCACACAGAAGCTGGGACTAAAGGAGTACACTATGAGACCCTGCTAATTTTTGTCTTCTTTTGCAGAGATCGGGTCTTACTGATCGGGTCTTACTCCTAGCCTCAAATAATCCTCCTGCCTTGGCCTCTGAAAACACTAAGATTACAGGTGTGAGTCACTGCACACCTGGTCCTGCTTAGTGTCTTTTCTGCTGTATGCTATTTATTCAGAGAAAGTCCTAAAGGGAAGAGGATTTAGGTTCCACCTTTTGGAGAGATTTTCAAAAAGTTTGCAGACACAGTTTTAAATCATTGTACTCCTCCTTTTCTCCCTGAATGTCATAGTTGGGAAAGGAAGGTAGAGTTCTCTAACCTAAGTTAGAAAAAAGGAAGGCTCAGAGAAATTAAGTGGCCTGGTTGATACTCCACAATGGTTTCTATGGATTGGGCAGAGCTTTCAACCCATGTATTGCTAGAAATAGACAGAACAGAAGTGAGAACACAAAAGCTGGACAACCCTATGTCTTCTGAGCATGATATTATACATCATGTCCTCTCATTCAGAAAATATCTTTACAATATGCCAATTTTTAATATATGTCAGTCACCATACTAAGTGCTTAGTTAAGGCTCACAAAACTCTTTGATACAAACTCTTTTATTAGACCGAATGTGCTGGCTCGTGCCTGTACTCCTAGTGCTCTCAGAAGATGAGGTGGGAGGGAGGATTGCTTGAGCTCAGGAGTTGGACACAAGCCTGAGCAAGAGCAAGACCCTGTCTCTGAAACTAGTGGGGCATTGCAGCAGATGCCTGTAGTCTCTGCTACTTGGGAGGCTGAGGCAAGAGGATCTCTTGAACCCAAGAGTTTGAGGTTACTGTGAGCTATGATGATGCCACAGCACTCTATCCAGGGTGACTGAGACTGTCTCAAAAAAAAAAAAACAACTCTTTTATCAAATCTACTTTAAAGTGTGGCTCAAAAGATCGAAGTAACATCATCACAGAACTACTGGCAGAAAAGCCTAGAGTCAAACCTAGGTTTGTCTAATACTAGACTGCTTTACAATACAGGAGGAAAGCTTCCATGTTAAAGACTGAAAGAAGTTTGAGTAAAGACATAGAATATATGTCTCTGCTAAGCTTGACTAGCAGTAGTATTATCAGATGTATCTTATTTATTCATTTCTTTTTTGAGACAGAGTCTTATTATGTTGCCCTCAGTAGAGTGCTGTGGCATCACAACTCACAGGAACCTCAAACTCTTGGGCTTAAGCGATTCTCTTGCCTCAGCCTCCCAAGTAGATGGGAATATAGGTGCTCACAATGCCTGGCTATTTTTTGTTGCAGTTGCCATTGTTGTTTAGCAGGCCCAGGCTGGGTTCAAACTCTCCATCCTCAGTGCATGTGGCTGCCACCCTAACCACTGTGTACAGGCACAGAGCCATTATTTATTCATTGTTTTGATACAGAGTCTCACTCTGTTGCCCAATCTAGAGTTCTGTGGCATCAGCTTAGCTTACAACAACCTCAAACTCCTCAGCTGAAGTGATCCTCTTGTCTTAGCCTCCTAAGTAGCTGGGACTACAGGTTCCCATGATGGACTAGTTTTTCTTTCTTTCTTCTTCTTCTTTTTTTTTTTTTTTTTGCAGTTTTTGGCTGGAACTGGGTTTCAACCCACCACCTCCGGCATATGGGGCTGGTGCCCTACTCCTTTGAGCCACTGGCACCACTCTTGAACTCCTGAGCTCAACTGAACCTCCTGCCTCAGTTTCCCAGAGTGCTAGGATTACAGGCATAAACCACCACGCCTAGCCTATATCAAATGTATCTTAAGAAAATATGGCTTTAAAAGAACAAAAACTACCATTTATTAAGCACCTGTTATTTTTTAGATGCTTAACTTATGAAAGCTCATTTAATCTTCACAGCAAATGTGTGGGATAAGTATAATTAGATTCATTTTATAGATAAGGAAGCAGAGAGGTGAAGTGACTTGCTCAAAATGGCATAAATATAGTCATGTATGTTTCCAAAGTCTGCATCCATACCAGTGACTTTTAATGAGCTCCATGAAGCCCTTTATGGAGGGATTTATGAGACACTGGGAGGTACTCAGCCTCCCCTTAAAGCTGCTCCTCCTCTTTTGTCTTAGTAACATAGGGAGTGTCCGTGCAACATGTTTCATTTGAATCAAGGATAGCTTGGCTTAAAAAGAAGAAAAAATATGAAGCTATTTTCAAGTACACCAGAAGGCTTTTTTTTGAGTCCTCAGACTTATGAATACCTTGGATTATTAGCTCATCTACTCTCTTCACTTCTAACATCGTCTTGAGGTAAAATGGTCACAAAGATTCCCAAGGGAAAGTAAACATGAGTCTAAGGAAGTCTGGTCTTTAGGAAGTAATCCAGATGGTACTCTGTCAGTAATGTAAGACTTTTTACTCTGTGCTTATGACTCTGAGATACCCAGCATTGTGTTTATTTCCGAAACAATAATAATTATTTTAAGCAATAATCCTTTAAAAAATAATAATAGGAATTCCAATTCTGGTTAAACACATTTTACACTATCTCTCCCACTGAATCCAACTGTGAAAACTGGTTAATTTTAGAACCCTGAAAAGTAAACCGTAGCAGGAAGATTAAGAAAGAAGACAGGAGTTCAAGAATGCCTACTACTGGCAGTGAATTTACTATTTTCTCCTGTTTGTTATCTCCCAGCCTGAATTAAATATGGCATTAGTACAAACAGATTTCCAGGAGAAGATCTCTAGTCTAAAGCAGGGAGCTGAAAGGGGGTCTCTTAAATATTCAAAGACAATGTAAAAATCCTCTTTTGCTTTCTGTTTTCTGTTCTCCTGTGCTCCAGTCCCAAGCAATCTTCTGCGGTAGTGGCAGTGGTGACAACTTTAGCCTATAGAATGCAAAATACTGAGGGAGGAAAATACTCCTCTCTCCAATCAGAGTTGTGCTGGTTCTAAGCAAGTGGAGTGAACTCCCTTTGCATGTTTTCTTCTCTCTATCTTCTTGTAACTTGACCCAAATGTGGGCAGAGTGACAGGAAATATACTGCAAAGCAGAGTTCCTAAAGTCCCATCTTTCTGGCTATAGAACTGAAAAAGTGAAGCTCTGGAAAAGTAGAAAGTATCAGGAAAATTGTAGAAACTGAAGAATTCAGAAAAGTGATTTTTAAAAGTGGTTTATAAACTCCTGGGCTTACATCTCAAGCTGTGTATGCATGGATCTGATACAAAATAACATACACAGATTTTAACAGAAGGGATAAAACATCGCCAAAGCCCCAGATCAGCCACTGGGTGGAGCACAACTGAATAGCATTATGAAGACTTTGAAAAGTGAATGGACACTGGAAACTGCAACCCATAGAAGGCTAGGCAGAAGTCACCTAGTCAATTGCCTGCTAAAAGAAAAACTATGAACATTCTCATTAGGGTTAAAACAAGACAAAGGATCTCCTAAAATAATCTTTAAAACATCCAGGATACATTCCAAAATTACATGGCATATAAAGAACCAGGAACATCTCAACTTATAAGGGAAAAGAGTCAACAGACATTAACACTGAGATGAAATAGGTATTGGAAATATCCAACAAAGAATTTAAAGCAGCTATTAAAAAACTCCTTCATAACAAGCAAATGCTAATGGCTACAAACTGAAAGATCACAATTTCAGCAAAGAAATAGAAGATATAAAGAAAAATAAAATGTGCTCAGCACCCTGCACAGTGGTTAGGGCATCAGCCACATACATGGAGGCTAGCGGGTTCAAACCCAGCCTGGGCCTGCTAAACAACAGTGACAACTACAACAGCAACAACAAATGGGCATTGTGGCAGGCGCCTGTAGTCCCAGCTACTTGGGAGGCTAAGGCAAGTTCATCACTTAAGCCCTAGAATTTTGGGGTTGCTGTGAGCTGTGATGCCATGGCACTTTACCAAGGTTGAAATAATGTGACTGTGTCTCAAAAAAAAAAAAAAAACAATGAAAAAGAAAATGGAAATTATCACAACTAAAAAGAAAAAAAAACAGTTTAAGTTTAAGGCCCAGTATAGTGTCTCACACCTGTAATCCTAGCAGTCTGGGGGGCCAAGGTGGGCTGATTGCCCAAGCTCACAAGTTCTAGACCAGCTCTGAGCTAGAGCAAGACCTCATCTCTAAAAATAGCCAGCTGGGCATTGTGTGGGCATCTGTAGTCCCAGCTAGTGGAAGGCTAAGGCAAGAAAATCACTTGAGCCCATGAATTTGAGGTTGCTGTGATGCCCTGGCACTCTACCAACGGTGAGAAAGTGAGAATCTTGTCTCACAGAAAAAAAAAAAAACACAAACATAGTTTAAAAATTACTAGATAAGCTCAGGTACAGTGTATTTTACAAGGATACATGTTAAATTTACTAAGTGTAGAATATAAATGTCATAACACAATAACTAAGAAAATTCGGTGAAAACTATGTTAACCAGTTTGATGAAAATATTTCAAAAGGTATATAAAACCAGCACATTGTACCCCATGAATGTGTTAATGTACACAGCTATGATTTAATAAAAAATACTCAATAATCAAGATAAATAATATTTTAATGTCATAATTTTTAAAAATCAAAATTGAAGAAAAAATCCATGATGAACATACCAAATTTTTTTAATAACACAGAATTATCAATAGCGCTATGCTGAGCCATATTGGAGCCTGAGGCAAACGGCAAAACAAGCCATACTGATATAATCTAAATTATACAGGGGGAAACACTGGAAAAATATTTTTTTTTTTGAGACAGAGCCTCAAGCTATTCCCCTGGGTAGAATGCTGTGGCTTCACAGATCACAGAAACCTCCAACTCCTGGGCTCAAGGGAGTCTCCTGCCTCAGCCTCCCAAGTAGCTGGGACCACAGGTGCCCACCACAACGCCTGGCTATTTTTTGGTTGCAGCCGTCATTGTTGTTTGGCAGGTCCGGGCTGGATTCGAACCCACCACCTTAGGTGTATGTGGCTGGCGCCTTAGCCACTTGAGCCACAGGCGCCGAGCCAATGTTTTTTAACTTCTAAAAAAGTAGTTTCTTTCTTTCTTTTTTTTTTTTTTTTTGAGACAGAGCCTCAAGCTATCACCCTGGGTAGAGTGCTGTGGCATCACAGCTCACAGCAACCTCCAACTCCTGGGCTCAAGCGAGTCTCCTGCCTCAGCCTCCCAAGTAGCTGGGACCAC